>PNEQ01037166.1:0-14585 GCA_003012365.1 Medauroidea extradentata
CAGCTGTCAGCTTATTTTATTTTAACTACTTCAATTTTATATACTTAGTTACTATTTTCTATTGTTTCTAGTTAGATTTTAACTCATTTTTTGCTACCTTTGTACATGTGATATTTGTTTAAATTTGGTTAAGTGTAAGAGAAGGCATTTTAGCCTTAACTTCGCCAAGAAAATGAAAGACGAAATAAATAAATAAATATTTTAACAAAGCAGCGTGTGGAGTACAGCAGAAGAATAGGTCAAAAGGTCATCACAGTTCTTTCCATGTTGGTGATCCAGAGACGAGAAAAAAATTAAAAGAGCGGGAGGGGGAAGTACGCATTGATACATGACCACTGTCTTAAATGAACATGAGTTTCCACTCCACTGTAGATAAAATTTACCTTACAGCGGTCATGACAGTAAAGATTCTTTTCTGCAACGGTTGACGAACTTGCAAGGCCACCATAAGCAATTAATTTCTTATGGGAACTATCATTTCATTCCATTTTAGAACTACTGAATTTGGGAGTGCCCTGGATATAAACTGTTAAGAATATCCTCACGTTATCTTGGATATCCAATTCCAAGAATTTTTTTTTACTGTTGAGTTCAGTAACGGACCTTTTTGAACATAAAGTAACAACACTAAGCTAAAATGGCATAATTTTCAGCTAGACGTGGATGATTATATCTTATCCCACAGCGATTAAGATTATATGTCCTTGCCAAAGTGTCACTGAGCCCGGTAGCAATTGGCAAGATGTTCACTCCATCAAGTCCAAGTTAACCTTGCCCGACCTCACAGTTACTCAGGAGTTATGTGAAGCGAAATAGGTACGTAGTCTAGACGAAACACAAGAAACAAAAAGTGTTGGATGTTGGCGTGGCTATTTATTATATGACGGATATAGTACAACACCGACGAAAAGTAGTATCTGTTAACTATGCTTAGTTGACATGTTTTTACACAAATATTAATTCCAAATCGGATTTTCCAGACATTATTTAAAAACCCGTTGTGCACATCAGCTCATAATTGCCTATAGTCATGCACCTTGTCGATGTCGAAATGTAACAGGGAATCGGAAATGAATACTGCAGACAGAAATTATTGTAAACCTAGATCGCATGCCATCCCGTTATTTCGAATGCAGACTCAGCGACGCAGCGTTGATATTTAGCGGGGGGCGGCTGGCACACCTGGCCGGACCGCGAGGTTCGCCGCGGGAGACGGCTGCAGCTGGGAGGATGTCGGCAAGAAGCCGGCGCACACAGGCTGCACGGATCACACAAGTAAAGGATGTACGAGATGAGGAGTATGAGGAGGGGAGACAACATCCCTACCACGCAGGCGCGGTGCGTACCTCCGGAACCCGTGGCCCAGCATGGCGACGAAGACCGCCGCCAGCTGCCACCCGCCGCCGAGTAGGAAGACCCTCTGCTGGCGTCAGGCACGTCTTCCTAGCCTGCAACAACGTACACACCACAGCCATCAGCATACTCGCTCCTCTAGCCAGTGTCGTAGGGCCGTGATTACGAGCATTGCGATCAGCTAACCAACGACATTTCGCAATTCTTTGTCATTTGGACGATGTTATGCATTATCCAGCTATCGCATTTTAACTGTCTTACGAAAAATATTTTTATCCTAAAACCTGTTATGTCTTACATTAACTTTATATGACTAAAATACTTGTAATACTGTTTCAAAGCCGACCACCTTTAAACATGTTTTATCCAAAATTAACAATTGGTGCATAGCTGGCTGAAGCATAGCATCGTTCGTATGTGCGTAACGTAATACAATGACGTCACTGGAAATTGATTACCTCTATCGTTACCGCTTACGAGATGTTCGTAATCACGCCCCAGAGGTTCGATTCTCTTTTCTCACATCTCGGCGTTAGCGTGAACCATACTTAGCAAAGTACCGACTACTCTTATAATCAAAGAATTACAGCGTTTTTGGCATCACTGAAGGCAACCTTGTAATTAACTTTCTCTATGGAAGATATTCTTTATTTTTGTATACTGGGCCGTTTGGCAGCTAGGTAATTATATTTGTGCAGGCATCACATGTTTCCATGGAAATAGATGTAAACAGGATTGCCAACATTACTTCGAAAACTAATAATTATTACACGTTACAGACATGATGTTAACAGCCGGTAGCCAAATTCCAATTATTATTCACTATTACAGGCTGCATTTTAAGAATATTACAATATTTACTACTCTCCCTTGTAGGTACCTTTACTGGACTCAAGCTAAAAACAATAAAATAAAATTGTGCCCCAGGTATTTACTTCAATTTTCTACTCAAATACAAAACAAAAACGAGAACTACTATAATAAATTTAAAAATACAACCCTCTGGGACAACTACAATATTTAACACTGAAATGTTTGGTTGATTAACGCATCGAAAATGCTAGTTACGGAATGATTTTTTCTCTATTCAGATATTTAAAAAAATCGATCTTATAAACGATTATCCTGGCCAGGACAAATGCTGACCAAATAAAATAGAAAGAAAAATTATATAACACTGGTGACTTAAGCGGAATACAGTTAACGTATGTCATTGCAATGTTTATGTCGTCGCACAAATACAAGAATACGTGATAAAAGAAACACATAAAAATGTAAAACATATTAAATTCCGTACGAATTACGTCGAATCACAAAAATTAAATTAAAACTAGCAAACGAAAAACAAGGAAAACAGAAAAAAGTCTGGACATCACAATTAAGACAGAACATATCGTAATGAAACTAAGGCAACGTTACATAAATGACAGAATGACACAACGGTACATGCACAAGACTAGTCAGCATTGACAGCTAAAAAGCACGTAAAGTTCAAGCAAAATATAAAATAGCGCAGAAGGTAGTGTCCGAGAGGCGGGCATCACACCTGTAGAGCATACTTCAGACTGAGCACGGATTGGCGTCTTCAGAATTCTCAAGTATAACATAAGAAATGAAGCCCTACCGTGTAGAAGTGAAGGAACGCGTAGGGCGGGGGAAATCGGAGGACCCAGAGGAAATCCGCTGGCCAACGGCAACGTTTTCCACGTATCCCACATGCAACAAATCTTAGGTTGACTCAAACGGGAGCCGAACCCGGATCACCTTGGTAGGAGGCGAGTGCTCTAGCCACTGTGCCAATCGCGATCCCGCTTCAGAAAAAAAAAATGTTTAAGGGGAAGGACAGCTGTCAACTGAAATGTATTAATTTTGAAAGATTCTGGTTTATTTAAAGTTATAGTATTAAAGAATTCATGGGCGCACCGCTTTACTTTGCAAATTATGTACATTCAGGGGGATCTCGATAAAGTTGTTCTACATTACTTTATACCAGTAGCATGTTCAAAACACGTGAATAATCTTTGCTTGCAAATACCTCAATATACATGCACACATAGAATACACATTAATTAAATACAATTAAACACTTGGTCCTTTGGGGGCGGCGGCACATGCCTCAAGTGCCACCCCCTGGGTGCGCTCATGAGAAATGCCTGTATTTGTCTATCCTTTAGAATATTAATTACTTTGGATGTTTCGAAATCGTTACACAAACAGCTTACAATTGCTTGTAAAGTCAAAAATTCTAGCAGAACACAATGTATGGCCTAATGAAATTAAAATTTCGGAAATGTAACTGAAACAAGAACTATGACGAAAATACATGTATCCAAAATAGCAATTCTATTTCCCCTTATACGTGTGAGTGACGTCTGCTCAAATACAAGTGCAGCGCTTAAAATTGTTCCAAGTATGTGTGAAATGTTGCTTGTTAAGGGCGCGGTCTACCGCAATTTTCATCATCATTATTTTATTTTGTATTTGTACCAGATATTTTTTTTCTTGTTTTTGGACACAAAATGCGACTAAATTTGGCTCTTATGAATTCTTTTTATCTCTCATAGTTTTCGCGTAATGACTTGTTAAAGTCATATTTTGCATGTTTCCGTTTTAACGACTACACTAAAACCAACTTATATACCAAACTCAAAAAAAATCACAGTGAATAAAGACATTGCAGGCTACAATGACATGCTCATTAAATTAAAGAATAAACATTGCTTGTATTTTTAAAAAAAATATTGAACTTTTTAAATTTTTATTTTCAGTTTCAGCAATTTTTTAAAATTAAAATAATTTTTATTCTTAAAAATACAGCACATTAATATTTACAATTTTGAAAATTATACTCATAGGAAAACCCAATAGTGGGCATCCGAAGATTTTAAAAGCAGTACCTAGTTCCACGTCTATATTTGCATACCTCTTCGTTATTATTCAGCCTGGTCAAAACCACCAGAGGAAATATAGTTATTTCTAGCTCTCAGACACTAGTTTATTTCTTGGGTCTCATAAATATTTATTGAGAGGCTTACAAATTAATTTGCTGAACAAGGAAGTCAGCTATTCATCACCTTAACTTAATTAATAGACAGCTTATTTAATTTGTTATTGAATTGTGTGGTTTGGCCAGCCACACTGTAAATTTTTTCCTATCAAATTGCTTTAGAAGTTGGTTGGTAAAAGTCAGTAGAATGTTAGTGGTGATCCAGAGAAACGAAACCGCTATTGAATGTTTCTTTTACCTATTACTGAAGACGCATTTCAAATCAAGATTTGTTTCGTGTACTGAAGTATATTCATTAATAAAATATCAGAATCATTTACAACTTACGCTTGCCAGCTTGTATGTACGACCTTCATGACAGAAGACCTATTTCTTAAATACAGACAGTTCAGGACGACCCATACTTCTTATATTTTTCGGATTGTTTACAGCCATTACCTACAATACGTCACTATATTTGTATTGCTCGGTAAAATATAATCAATATACATGGAAAAGTGTCATAAGGCAATATTATGATACGTTACAAATTGTTATGCAAAATTTAACATTTGATTATTTTACGTACTGAGCACTATCAGAACCGTAATACTATACGTGAATGGATATAGTGGATATTACTACAGAGCTGAAATGATACTTGCATACAAAGAAAAAAACTGTACAAACACGTCTTGTGTTGGTGCGCAAAATATGAATATTCAATGTGGTAAAAATTAACTAAACTTTCTCTACAAATGCAAAAATACTTTTCCTAAGTTTTAAAGTTTTTTTGTGGCTTCATGTAAAATACAAAGTGGTAAAATCAAGAAATCAAGTGGAAAATAACTTACTTTTTAAACATAGTTATGGACATTGTGCAATGCATTTTTAATAATAAAATTCGTTACAGTGACATTGACTCTACTGTTCAAGTTATAGTAACTTCATTAAGCAAATTCTTTGGAATCGGATAGAGTTCGTCGTTAATCACTGTTTAGTATTTGGCTACTTTTGCTTTGAATTTAACCATAAAATTTAAAATATACCTACTGTACATGCAAACCCCCTCAATTAATTTCAATGAAACTTCTTTACAGTATTGAGTGTACTGGTACCTTTAGCATTAGCCGTAAGAAGTGAATTAACATTCTAAAATTTGTATTGCAAAATATAAAACACCTCATGGTGTTCCTATTTTAATTTTTTTTTTTTTTTCAAATTAGTAGGTACTTGATAAAATATAAGAAAAATATAAAATATACAGAAAATACTGGAAACAGTTTCTGACCACTTGAACAACCTTAAACGCTAGTCAAATCTCTCCACTAGATCTCTTCACTAATTCGCTACGGATGTTCGTAGGACAATAATTACCGTTAGATGCGTACGGTAGCGTCGAAATATATTTGGTACATACGAAATATATATTTGTCAAGTAGTCAGATCTCGCGAGAATGTATCCTTCATTTTCCAGGAACAGTAGCCGGCGTTGTGAGTATGAGGAACATAGCACTGCTTGTCGAGGCGGCGCGACAGCTTCTAAAAGACACTGCAGGCAGCGATGATGATGTCGCCGACGCTCCCATAGACGCGAGGAGGGGCATGGGCGCGGTGAACGCCGCCAACGTCCCGGCAAGGCCAGCCACATGTCTGGCAAATTAAGGCCAGGCGTGGAAGTCGCGCTCAACTGGAAGGTCGCCCGAAGGCAACTGGCCGGAGGAGTCGTCGTGCTGCTGCTGCGACGACCGCAGAACCTGTCGCCTGGTCAGCGAGGCGGAGCCCGGGCGTGGCAACACAGTGACAACCTCCTGGGTACCTCGCTGAGCCTCGAGAGTCTTCTACAACGATACAGTTCATCACCACCTCTCACACTGTCTTCGAGACACGATTGCAGACCTACGAAAAGTACGTGATAAACACCTGCGTGTGTGTATTTTTCTCAAACTATACATAATACTTCGTAGCTGCACTGAACCTTGGGCAAAACGTAAATTACTGAAGTATTTATTTTATTCGAATTTTCCTTACCTTCTACGGTCTTTCAGCGTCCTAACGCCCTTCTGTTCTTACCTCTTCCATCCCCAATATACCGGGTTGGTGCGAACAACACTCCACCTCTCGGATGTCTTGTAAAACAGAAGGCAGCTGCTAATTACAAGACGGCTGCTCTAATTTGCACTCGCCTGCTCCTCTTGTCCATGTCGACCCTGCCGGAAGACAGGAACAGCGCCTGAATTTTATTCCCCAGCTGACCGGGGTAGTGGCGAAGGATGTTCGCATTACGGCAATGCACCAGAACGCACGGTAAACCACTGGGGAAACTCCACCTCACTACCAGAGCAGATAACTGGATTGAACACACAACCTCCCGAATACACGTCAGTTAAGCTGCCGCAAAGGCAGGGCTGATAGATTTCACTGTAACCAAACGAAACTAACATCAGAACCGGGTGGTGCAGAATTATTTTAACTGTAAATATGGTACATTATTTCTGGGTTTAATACCACAGAACTTCGACGTAACATACCTTGAATATTCGTCTGTGGAACTTCACGCTAGCTCTTAGTCGCTCTTGCAAGCGTGTACGCGAAATAATGAAAGCAAACAGCTACGAGATGCGACATACTATTTTAATATGTCGCTTGTGTGCTAGGCATACCAACCAAGAGAATTAAAATCTAGTCAAGGGCCGCCGTGATGAGACCACATGCCCTCCACCGCGGTGTCCTGGATTCGATCCCTTGGTGTGGTAGACCCCGAGTTTCGCACGTGGGGCACTTGGCAGACGTTGCCTTCGGTCGTCGGCCATTCTCACGGGCTCGTGTGCTTCTCTTGCCCTTGCATTCCGCCGCTGCTCTTCCCTCATTTCACGTTATTCTCACGAGCCCCCAGCCCTACGCTTTACTCCACCACAATATACTTCTTCGTTAAAAGAGGACATGCTATTTCAGCTGTTAAGACTGGCTGAATTCAACTCCTTCAATAATGACTCTCTTATACCCGAATCAAACTGTGATAAATATATGAGACTGTCTTTCCTCTGGGACACTTTAATGCAGCTCGAGCCACAATTTTACTGAGTAGCGCAGACATTATAAAGACTCCCACAACCAGGACTTCAGCAGTACGAGTAAATAGTTTTATCACCTCCACCTTTTTTTTTTTTTTCAATTACATGTTGTCAAATCTACAGATCAGTGCGCTTGCAACGCGGCATAGGCTGCGTATAGCAGTGCCACAAAAAGTTCATCTGTGTTTATTTTTAGTATTATTCATTTTTAAAACTTCATCCTCTACCACGTAAGTTTGCTATTCCGATGAGACAAGGATAGTTGTAGAACAAAAAATAAGCGGCATGTAAACAAGCAGCTACATATGTTGTTCGAAATCAAACTATATAGAAACACACCTACTCATTACTGCAGATATTTTAACAAACACCGACTGGAACATTCATAACAAAGTTTGCAGCGGAATAGTTCAATTTGTTGTCTAAATAAAAATTCAACATTTGAACCTAAGAATCTTGAATTTAGTTTCTAAATGTATTATTTTAAAAGTTATGACTTATTTTCTTTAAATGCCAACATATTACATAAGTGATGGATTTTGGTGGTGTATGTATGAGTACTTAGATGTAATGTACATTACCTTCAAAACACAGACTTAAGTTAACTAATATTACACTACATACATATGTCCAACGTAAGTTACTATTTATTTTATTACACTGCATAACTGTACAAAGGAGAAAGCCTTACATTCTACTGTATAACACTGCTGAAAAGATTGCCTTGGTCCATTAGCAAAGTTCTTTAAGTTGCGCCATATACTGATGGGTAGAAGTGGCTTCAGCATGCAGCAAAGCAGAAATACGCTGTTAGGAGTAACTTGGAGGAAACAAACAATGGTGAAGTAACTTAATACCCTAAGGCGTGATCTGGAGGAAGCAACCAATGGTAAAGTAACTTAATGCCCAAAGGCGTGGTCTGGAGGAAACAAACAATCACCCATTCCAGAACAATTCAGTAAAATGAATCTTGTTTCCGGAACACATGGCAAATGGTTCCTTCAAACAGCCTCTTTTCCCTACTCGTGATTTTGCTGTCAGAACATCACTGCCGCAATCCATCGATTCGGCGCCTTCCTAGGTCTTAATTAAGAAACAGATAAAGAAACGTCGATTATTGCACGAATGTTCGACAGGAACTTTATGCCTTGTAGTTAAAAAATAATGATAATAAGTATTTTTCCACAGCGAACGTCAGGCATCTCGGCGTCTTACGAACCAAGAAGCTGTCACTTCGCTTACCAACCACCGGAAAGGTTTCCATTTTCCAATCTTGCTAATATACGATAGTTATGACCCATGGAGATTTTCAATCCCCGCTGGCTTATTGCGCCTCTCATTCTGTATTTTATTTTATGGATTATTCCCAATAAAATATCTAAACTTCCACTTAATCCGAAAACCTTCACAACATCACCGAGGCATGCATAAACGTTCCCGTTGCAAAACTCAACGCAAAAATGTACTACTGCGTTCATTTAAATTTGACGAAGTTAATATATATTCTGGCTGGTAAGCATGCCGAAGCTGTAAAGGTGCTTACGTTGGTATAGTGGTATCTGCAAGACCGAATATGAAAGATCAGTTGCTGATGGTAATGATGGGTGCTCAAGTCACAGAAATGAACTGAGATGAGGAGGCGAATGCTGTGGTGTGTGAAGTGAGTCTCCCTGCGAGCAGCTCAACCAGCTAAAGGTCACGGCCAGCAGAAGGCGGTACCCAAGCAGCGTACTGACGACCATTGCTCCGAAGAGAGCTTCAGCGACAAGAGGTTGTTGAGATGCGGCAAGCGAGAACTCTGTAGAGACACACTGCAATTATGACAGAAAAGAGTCTCTCCAAACTACAAGGACATCAGATGCAACGTTACGATGCTGTAGTGAGTGCACGATATAACTGTTCTGTACATTGGCATGATTTGTTTCTGAATTGTGCATTTATTCGTGGAGGTAAAATATGAAATATATATATATATATATATATATATATATATATATATATATATATATATATATATATATATATATATATATATATATATATATATATATAAAATGTAAATATAAATAAAATGTTTCGGAGCATAAAATGTATGATCACATTGGAGTATGTCTTAGATGCTGTTTTTAATAATCGCTATTACAGACAGTAGTTTTATAACTTGGAAAAGTTGTTGGTGGACAGAGGCATTAAACAGCGAAACGAACAGATTCAAAAATTTTAATTATCTTCCAAACAATGGTATCAACATTACATGCTTCGAAGGCTGAGAAGGTAATAAATACCCTAACGTTTTGGAAGGATCAAAATAAATAATTAAATAATCTTAAGCGCTAACTTCCTGTAAATAAGTTTAAGGAACAGCAGTACGCAAATATAAATTTGTAGACTAAAATAATTAAATTTCATATCCCAAAGCCTGTCCTCGATCAGAAGTCTTATCATCCCTAGCCGAAGCCGGAACACTCGGGAGACTCCCGATCTATATCTTCTAGTAAGCATCTGTAAACAATGACCTCAGATTATTCTATGGCTAAAGTGCTGGTCATCATATAGTCGTCATTCACGCCACTTGCATGACCCATCAGTGATTCGTACAATGCAGTAACTTTAAAAGATCAGACCCACAGCAAGGTTTCTGGGGACCAGGGCAGAGTTTGTAGTTTGGGACCCCTAATGTCTTGTAAATGTAATTAAGGCACATTTTTCACAAACAACATTATAAAGTATACTACAGATCCTTACAACAATATAAACATAGTGACACTGTAAATACAGATGTTTTTACAGATGAAAAATTAAAGAATCACCCTTTTTTCTCAGAGTTTAGGGCAAGGGACCGGGGTCCCATTCAGGCTGGGCCAGTGGCGTTTGCCCTCCCCCCCCCCCCGGGGGGGCCTGTTTCGGATCAGCAACAGATACCTCCGACAAGGTCAAATTTAATGTATCTTCTTTGTTCCTTCAAACACTGCATTCCTCTGAACCATGCGGAAGACGGGAGACTTTGAACGATGGTGCTACAATAACTTAAAAAATCAGAAATTGCTTGAGCAAGAAATAGAGTATTGCCCTACCAGATTCATACCAGAAAGCTATACCTTTTGGAGAAAACTAAAAGAGACTGTTCAGTCCCGCACTGCCCAATTAATGGCCGAACCTGCCAGTTCTAGTCCCGATAAAATATTTTACTGCCTGTGCACTGGATGGGAATGTGCAGAAAGGGACACAACAGTAAATATATGAAGTATAAGAGCAATACAAAATTAAATTACGTGACAAGAGAACATCGTCCTGTGCGCCGAAGGCCAGAGTGGGCGAAACATAAAGGAGACTGCAGCATAGCCTGATGGCAAACACGAAGTCACAACAGAGTAGAGCTTTGAAGAAACCACATTTCAGAAGTGTGCAGACCAGGGAAACAAAGAGGAAAAGCTAGCTAAGTAAGTGTTGTAAAAAATCAACATAACACCACGAAATCAGCGGCGAACTTCAAAGAGGACCAATAAGAGACAGCAGAGAAAGACGTCGAGGGAGTAGAGATGGTGACCTGAGGTCCCTTAAGGCGCGGCGATCGTGTCATCATCTAACCAGAAAGCTGAAGCCTACTCTCTTGTCACCATGAGAGTGCAGGGATGATCCTCGCGATGTGCCATCAGTCAAAAACAATTATCCAACTAGCCTGAGGCATCGTGCTTCTGGTAAACATCATCTGCTGCAGTCAGCTGTGGCTAAGCCCTCCGACATACGAGTATGTGACGTAGCTAAATAATCACCCTCTCCGTACAGTTCTTATTCCGTGACTGCAGTATTATTGTAATTATCTGAGTATAGTAAAGCATATCTAGTAGTCCTAAATGTTATATTTCATTCCACAATATCATTTGTTCTACACACAACGTTTATTACGTATGTTTTAGCTGATGAGACATACTATAAAATACATTCAGAGCTAACTTTATAAAAACAGGCTGCATTGCTAAGACTACGCATGCAATTGCAAGAACGTACGTTTACACGAATGTCCTGTAATCACGATCGCAGATTTTCGTTTCTGGAATATTTACCTAAACTTATGGATTGAGTCCATCTTCACTGGTGTTTTGAAATGACACTGACAAGACATGTCTCGCATAGCACTTACAATAACTGCACACAGATAAGAGACCACACCGTGCAATCACCAACACCAAATCTCATTACGAAACTCAAACCTTACTGAAGCCATAATTCTGTGGCAAAAGCCATGTAGACACTAACATATTTCTATATTTCATTCGAGGGCAAACTGATAGTCACCGAGACCTGATCATATTAGCTAGTGTGCAAAACACAACATAATAAGTATAACTCAATAAGGAAATATAAGTAATACAAAGATATGACGATCTCGTTTAACTTCCTAGAGGGAACTAATGGCCTAAAGAAGCACTTCGGTATCATTAAGTTACCAGTATCGCTAATCACGGAGTTATATACAAAAACAACCACCAGCATGAAGAAATAGAAAACAAACAGCTAACTGCTTTTTAAAATATGTCTTAATTTCCCTCCCCAATATATCCTTACAATTCATTAAACACAGCACACATATAATAATTGAATAACTGCCGCCAAGTACATATTTTACATTTCTACGTGTGGTCTTGAAGAAATCAAGGGGGCCGCGTCGGCCGAATGGTAGGACCATTCGCCTCCCACAAAGGAGATCCGGGTTCGATTCCCGGCGGGGTCGGTCCCCTGATTTTCGCATGTGGGAATCGTGCCGGAAGTCTCGTTGTTCGGCGGGTTTTCTTGGGTATCTCCCGTTTACCCCGCTCCTTCATTCTGGCGCCGCTCCATACTCACCTCATGTCACCCCTCGCCTGCGCTTATTTTACTAAGACCTCAATGTTAAGAGCTGCAAAATCTCTCACTTACTTACTTGAAGAAATCGATTAAGTCAATGCACATAAAATACATCCCCGCGATTTAACTGATCCGCCAGTTACTTACCTTTCAAATACTGGTATAAAGTATGCAATGCCTCAAAGGCAAAAATCGTACAAAATTTAAGTGTTGATACTCCTCGCAGATGTAATGTAACGTTATTATTACGAACTTATGCAATTAGTAGTTACAGATGGTAGGCTTACAGTTTAATATGTCATGTACATTACGGGGCCTCCGTACTGGCGCTTCAAATGTGTTGCAGCGAGTTACGACTATTCTCGTTTTGACGAAAACTATTTAACGCATCACATTGTATCTGTATATCTACGAAAAGAACACACATTTCAAACTATGTAACTATAGTTTTAAACATTCAGCACGATTATTAGAAACATAATTTTCTAGTCCCTCAAAAAATGGCCAAAAATGACTTTTTCATATTTCCGTATCTGGAAAATTAACAATCGGATTCGAAAAAACATAACTATAGAAACGAGCGTTAGACTTTGAACTACACTGCCCATAAAAAATTATGTGGTCACTGGTAAAGTTCCGTAGGAAAAAGGAATATAGTAAAGCACTGCCTAGGGAGGCCCCTCAACAGTTACCCAGCCGAAATTCGCAACATTCGCTTCAAAAGTTCTTGCGAAGTGACATGGTAAACACATCCCAGTTCCTGTCATTTCGTCAAGTGGTGTCAACGTCTCTGTGACCTCGAGGTCTAAGAGACGTAAACCCACTATTTTACCTTACTATCAGTAAAGTTCATTGAGCAATAGGCAAATGGTGAACATAAGTAAATATATGCGTGGGTATAGGAAAATGTTAGTTAAATCACCAGCAGGCTAGACTCCCGTGTCTTGTGTGTTCTCAAGCCTCAACTACTTGGCCATTGTTTGCTGCTCCACTAAACACACAGTTTCATCCGGAACGTGGACGCAGTGGTAAGTGGGGTTTACGTCTCGTCGACAATGAGGTCATTAGAGACTTCGACACACAACTTGGTACAATAACAGGAGCTTGGAGAGGAGTCGGCCAAGGCCTTTGTGAAGGAATCATCCCAGGATTCACCTGGAGCGATTTCAGGAAACCATGGAAAACCGAAATCAGGATGGCCGGACTCGGGGTTTGAACCCAGATCCTCCCGAATGCGAGTCCAACGTGTTACCGTTCGCGCCACCTCGCCCGGTGTCCAAAACGTGGTGGCATGGGATCTTGCCCTCGATTCCTTGCAGGTTTGGCATTAATTCAAAGGTCTCCGGCACGTTTCTAGTAAACTGCAATCGAATAGAAAACCCGACGAAAATACTGGGGCAACTTGGCCCATTTCGGGCTAAATTTGTCCCACTCAAAATATTAATTTTGGGGTCATTTTGTAAATAAATAGATAACAGGAGCCGAAAGTTTAAAACAAATAAATTAAATACATTCACATAAAAATTTTAATTTTATTTCACTAAACAGTATAAAAACTAAAATTTTGAGTTGGACAAAGGCACCACCCTCTCCCCAACCAAATTTTGTTACTTTGCGGTACATGCGTTTAAAAGACTAAACTACAAATTATTCGTAAAAAAAAAGTTACTGGTCCTAGTCCCTGGAGAATATTTAAAACCTTCAAGCAAAAACAGGTAAATAAATAAATAAATAAATAATGGGACTCGCGGAACGGAAATTACAGGTCTTCCACTAAAGTCGCAGAGCCTGAAAAAAAAAAAAAATCGGCCATTCTTTACAGAGTATCCAAACCACATATAGTATGTGGTTCTGTTACCTTTCCCATATATATATATATATATATATATATATATATATATATATATATATATATATATATATATATATATATACTAGCAGTCCCCAGCGGCTTTGCTCGCGAGTATTATTCGTAACTGATAATATTTACTTTAATTGAAAAACCTCTTTGTACACAAGATTGGTGTTAGAATGTCCAAGTGTTAGAATGTCCAAGCGGCTAGTTGAACTAATTCTGCAGCAGGATAAGTAGCTATAGCTGTACACGCGAAAAGCTGTCTTAAGTTTATCCCTGCCACTAACAGCGACTTCGCCTGGGCCTTATTTATAAAACTGTCAATTTGACGTTCTAGGGTAGTTACAGACGTCTAAGGTAAGTGGTTAATCGAATGAGAAACTTTATTGACATTACAAAGTTTCAGAGAGTAAAGGTTTCGCGGAAACGTATTTGGTGCCCCAAACCTGAGATTAGTGAGATGATATATCGT
>PNEQ01037167.1:0-59060 GCA_003012365.1 Medauroidea extradentata
CCGCACACACATACCGGATCCTACTTTAGATGAGCAGTGCAAATGTAACTTCAAAATTAACCCTGAGATACATAACCTTACTATTAAATAGCTGAAATTCATCATGTCACTACTGACGTCAGTTATTCCACTCTTGCACCACATACTTGCATTGTGCGGTCTTGCATAGAGAAAGAGGTAGCTGCGTGTGTGGCAATATGTCCAATTATTTCAATTTTAGCATCCGACGTTCAACTACTTAAAGAATATATCAGTTACAAACTATAATAATATTGAACTCATTATACATATGTGTATATACACACATTGTATATACAGTTTATAAATATATATATATATATATATATTAGTATATTTATATACAGTAAATATATATATACACACACACACACACATAAAAATTCCCCACCGTGTATTCGCCGAGAAACTGTCCTCTTATCAGAAGTAATTTTCATTAGTACATATAATCGTCCGCATATCTAATTCCAAATTGCAAATATCTATCTATCCATGGAATTGTTTACATACCGTCTCAGTTACTCGATCTGTTTGTTCCACACGCTCGAGTATCAGAATAAATGTAATTTTCAAATTACTCCTCATCAGGAGCATTGAAATAATCAAAATACCAGAAGAACGAAATGAACCGGAGTGCAACGGGGCTTATAATTTCCACGCCGAGTTGGTAAACACTCGGCGCCAATTATTTGTGTTTCCATTATCGCGGTGGATGTAGCAGCTTCTCTGAGGCACGGCGTCGTGGAAGATCACTCAGGAGCAACGATTACACACCCCACGGAAATATTAGTAACGCAATGCTTTTTTTCGTACTAGTAGTTTCAGCTAGCGCTCCACGTTGTCACTCGTAGAACTAACGAAAAAAACACTGGACGCTAGCGCTCCATACGGCGTTTCCATAAACCAATGAAAAAATTGGGAAGGATGGATACCAGTACACATTTAATTTTATATTTTCAAAAAATTTTACATCCAGGAATAAAAAACCTTTCTTACCGACCTGTGTTACACCTTACTGGCGTTTTAAGAGTACTACTGTTGGGACTCTATTAATTTCATCAGAAGGGCGGGCTATACTTTTCTTTTATAGTCTTTCTTTAGACTATTATTTGATTTATATAAGTTATAAGTCGCCTTTCGGTACAAAACACACGCGCACCTCAGTGGGCAATAAACACGTAAAACATTTAATTAGGCACTGAAAATATAATCCGAGAAAACGAGACTTAAAAAAAGTTGTCGCTAAAAAAATATAATGTTAACTTATTTATTGTGAAGTATGTGCACGTGTATTTATTTGACAACTCAATAACAATGAATAATTTACTTCACAAATACAGTACGAAACAGCGTCGTACATTTTAACAACGTAATATCCAAATGAATACTCAGCAACACATTAGCAATTAATTATATTCCAAGTACCATATCACATGAGTTATAAAACGTAAGCCGTATATTTGCATTTATTTATGAGAGGCTGTGAGATGAAAGCCACGTTTATATTCGGCAACAAACTAGCGATGAATTATTTACAAATTGTCACGCAATTTACAGTTACATGCAGTCCTTAAAATTGTCGGTTCAAATAACTTAAATCCATACAACTATAATACGTAAGCATGTTTGTAACGAGAAATAAACCGAACTAAAGCACGATTCTTTTTTCTGCTGAGAATTCACATTTTCATGGCCACGTTCAATTCTTCAATGATTATCCACTTCCTTACCTTACTTTCGAGTTCTTTGGAAAACGACAAAATATAACCTCTTTTCGATTTTGGCGCTCATCTCACTGCTATACGGTCCGAATATTTTTTTCCCACCAATCACGCATTTACCTACCTAACTACAAACCGTCATGCGCCAAAACGAATACAACATAAACAAATATCACGGAAACGGAAGTAACCAATAAAACGTTTCTTCTCAAGTACGACCAGAGAGAAATAATTTATACAGGATTTCATTTTACAGTTCTACTGTGTCGTGTTGTGGTACTACCTCTATGAGCTCAGGAAATTAATAATCTTAATTGTCCTGTCTGACACACTCACTCACTCACTCACTCATCAACGCACAGCCCAAACCGCTGGATCTAGAACCATGAAATTTTGAGGGAAGCTTCCCCTTGCCCCGTAGGTACCCACTAAGAATGGATTTTTCTAAATTTGATAGTTAAGGGGTGAAAAGGGGTGAAATGTGTTTTCTTAGAATCCCTGATATCTCATTAACCGGGAAAGCTATCATAATTGTTTAAACTTCAAAATATTGCCCAAACAAATTACCTACTTATCTCCTAAACCAGTGCAAATATTGAAATGGTTTTTGCTTTAAAACAAATCTTACGTGAATATCAAAAAAGTAGTTTCAGGTTTTTTCGAAATTACTCTTTGAAATCTGTTAAAAAAATAAACTGCGTTTTCAAAGAATCGTCTCTACCGCTCATACACGTTGAGATATCGAGATGATTTTTTGATAAGAATGAAACGTATTTTCACCCCTGTAAATGTTGAATTTCAAAAAATCCTTAAATTGGCAAATATGCAATTTTATGTGTGTCCTATTAAAGTAAAAATCACGATGATAGGCCGTTGGGTTCGTGCTCTATCGACGTTTCTTCGGAAATAGGTTTCACCCCTTTTCATCCCCTTAGAGGTCGAATTTTTAACAATCCCGTCTTTGTGCTCGCCTACGACCTGAGGTGAAACTACACGAAAAATTTCACGATTCTAGATTTTGTGATTTGGGCTTTGCTCTCGAGTATTATTCATAACTCAAAATATTTACTTTAATTAAAAATACCTCTTTGTACACCAGATTGGTAGTTCAGTCATCAAATGTTAGAATGACAAAGCTGTAAGTTGAGCTAACTCTGCAGCAGTACAAGTACCTATAGCTGTCCACGCGAATAGCAGTATTTAAGTTTGTCCCGACCAAACAGAGACTTCACGTGGGCCTTATTTATAGCACTGCGAAGTTGACGTTGTGCGGTAGTTATAGACTCTTAAATGTAACATTTTAATCGAATGAAAACGTCTAATTTACCCTGTGCACAACCATCGATGTCTGTGCCCTCTATTATATACAGTATTTTCAAAATATTCACTTGAAGTTTATTGCCATTAGAAAATTTTGGTGGGAAAATGTTTCGCGGAAACGTATTTAATGCCCCAACCTAGGGATTAGTGAGGTAATATATTATGTGAGCTGATGTTGTCGAAGTACTTTTACACATTTTAAACGACTTCATGCAAATTGCACTAATTCGATCTGCTTTGCAGTTTTTCTGTTTCAGAATTGAACGTTCGCACGCAACTTTTAACGGAATTCGAGCCCGGAACCTCCCGGAATATAGACCTGAGTAACAAACAACTGCGTCACGTAATGTTGAAATAATTCATGAAAATATAATTTAATTTAAAAAAAAAAAATATTTATGTCCTGGGCTTATAGAGGTGTCTCGATAGGTTACTGTAGAGTGAAACTCCTGTATAGGTTATTTCTCGCTGCTCGTTCCCGCTTTTTGGATCGTCTGCCTTGAATGTTGACCAACTTAGTTTTATTCTTAATAATCACGTTATCTTATAAAGTAAAAAAAATATATACATATAATTTTTTTAAATACTTCTGTAAGCGTCATTCTGACGCGAACAACACCTCAATATCGCTACTGGTTAGATAGATATCGTGAGTGGATGGAAAACACATTTTGTGCTTTTTCACCCTTTAGGGTGTCGAATTTCGAAATATTTTACATTCATGTCTTAGACATTTGTATAAGTATCCAATTGAAGTGTAAATCACATCGCTAACCCGTTCAATAGAATCAAAATCGATCAATCACTAAAAAAACACATATCACCCCTGCACAGTACTGATAAATCGAATTTCGAAAAATCTTAAAACTCTTTTGCGATCATTTCTGTAACCATCAACCTGAAGCAAAAATTAATTGTATATCTGGACGGGTTCGGTAGATATCGAGGGTTTATCTAAAACACATTCAAGGTCTTTCACCACCTACGATAGTTAATTTCGAAAAACCCTTGAATCACGTTTTAGAATACTTCATTGGTGTCTCGTGGACGTGAAAAACACAACATTATCCAGCTGGATTCAAGATATATTATATCGACGATTAATTGAAAACCCTTTTCACCACATTTCACCCCTTTTCACCTCCTTAGGTGGGAAATTTCAAAAATTCTTGAAATTACTTTGCAGGTATTTGAGTAAGCATCAATATGAAACAAAAATCACGTCACTATATAAAAATCTACGGGATAGATATACATCGATTGTGAATCGAAAACACATTTTACCCCTTTTTATCCGGTTTAGGGCCGAATTCTGAAAATATATTTAAGTGGTACTTGGGATAATTACAAAAGCATCAATTTAAAGCAAAGAGCACTTCGATATCTCGATTGGTTCTATAGATAAGGAGGGATAATCGAAAACACATTTCACGTATTTTCACCCCCGTAATTAAAGAAATTCGAAACGTCTTGGAGTCATGTCATAGAGATTTGTAAACGTAACAATTAAAGTAAAAATCACAACGACAGCCAATTGTGTTTCAAAGATATAGACGATTCATAAAAAAACCCATTTTGCCCCTTTTTACTACTTGGGGGTCGAATTTCAAAAAATCCTAAAACTTCTTTTTGGACATTTACGTAAGCAATATTTTAAAGTGAATACCTGCTCTTTATACCGAAGGATTCGATTGATATCGATAGTTAATCGGAAACACATTTAAGGTCTTTTCACCACCTTAATATTGAATTTCAAATGATCCATAAATTAGCCCAATATGCATTTTTACGAGTGTCCTATTAAAGTAAAAATCACGATGATAGACCTTCGGGCTCGAACTCTAACGATGTTACTTCGGTAATACATTTCACCACTTTTCACCTCCTTAGAAGTCGAATTTCGAAAAATCACTTCTTAGTGCTCGCCTACGACCTGAGGGGAACTTCCACAACAAAATTTACGATTCTAGGTCCAATGGTTTGGGCTGCAGTTTGATATGTCAGTCAGTCAGCTTTAATTTTTATATATATACTAGCAGTCCCCCCCCCCCCGGGTTTGCTCGCGAGTATTATTCGCAACTGCTGGTAATATTTACTTTAATTGAAGAACCTATTTGTACTCAAGATTGGTACTTCAGCCATCATCATCAAATGTTAGAATGTCCAAGCGGCTAGTTCTGCAGCAGGATAAGTAGCTATAGCTGTCCACGCGAAAAGCAGTCTTAAATTTGTCCCTGACATTAACGGCGACTTTGCCTGGACCTTATTTATAACCCTGCCAATTTGACGCTGTGGGGTAGTTACATACACCTAAGATAAGAGGTGAATCGAATGAAAAACATCTTATTTACCCTGTGTACATCCATTGGTGTCGGTGCCCCCAATTTCATATTTTCAACATATTCACTGGAACTTTATTGCTATTACAAAGTTTCAGTGGGTAAAGGTTTCACGGAAACGTATTTGGTACAGCAAACTTAATGTTAGTGAGATTATATATCGTCGTTTTACTGCCAAAAGTGACCCAGTCAAAATGAGATAAAATTATAAAAATGCTAGGAATATGTATATATTGTTCACGAACAATTGCCCAAGTTGTAAGTATATTCGTCATTTCGTACTGTTGCGTCACAGTATGGAAACGTACCACATTTTTGTTAATATCTACAATTTAATAGTGTTTTTAAACAAAATAACATTAATGACTTAATCACTTATGGCAGTATACCGACGATATGTCAGCTGATGTTGTAGAGGAACCTAAGTGTAAAGCGAACTGCAATTTTACCCCTTTTAAAATACTACATTTAAATTGCACTAATTCGATCTGCCCTGTAGTTATTGTGTGTCAAAATTGAACGTTCGCACGTAGCTTTTAACGGAATTCGAGCCCAGAACCTGCCGGAATTTAGATCTGAGTAACAAACAACTGCGTCACGTAACGTCGAAATAATTCATGAAAATAATATTTTAATAAAAAAAAGATATCTGTGTCCTGGGCTCATAGAGGTTGTACAACACCACGTCTCGATAGGTTACTGTAGAGTGAAACTCCTGTATAGGTTTTTTCTCGCTGCTCGTTCCTGCTTTACGGATCGTCTGCCTTGAATATTGACCAACTTAGTTTTATTCTTAATAATCACGTTTCTTTCAAAAAATGCTAAATATTTTTTTAAAATTTACGTAAGCATCACTCTGACGCGAACAACACCTCAATATCGCTACTGGTTAGATAGATATCGTGGGTTGATGGAAAACAAATTTTGTGCTCTTTCACCCTTTTGGGTATCGAATTTCGAAATATTTGAAATTTACATCTTAGACATTTGTATAAGTATCCAACTGAAGTGTAAATCACATCGCTAGCCCGTTCAGTCGAATCAAAATAAATCATTCACTAAAAAAACACATATCACCCCTGCACAGTATTGAGAAATCGAATTTCGAAAAATCTGAAAACCGATTTGCGATAATTTCTGTAATCATCATCCTGAAGCAAAAATTACTTGTATAGCTCGACGGGTTCGACAGATATCGAGGATTCATCTAAAACACATTCAAGGTCTTTTCACCACCTATGAGAGTAAATTTCGAAAAACCCTTGAATCACGTTTTAGAATACTTTATTGGTATCTCTTGGACGTAAAAAACACAACATTAGCCCGCTGGGCTCAAGATATATCGACGGTTAATTGAAAACGCTTTTCACCCCCTTTCACGTCCTTAGGTGGCGAATTTCGAAAATTCCAGAAACTACTTTTTAGGTATTTGAGTAAGCATCAATCCTAAACAAAAATCACGTCGCTGTATAAAAAGCTATGGGATCGATATATATCGAATGTGAGTCGAAAACTCATATTACCCCTTTTTTAACCAGTTTAGGGCCGAATTCAGAAAATGTATTTTAAATGGTACTTGGAATATTTACAAAAGCACCAATTTAAAGCAAAGAGCACTTCGATATCTCGATTGATTCGGTAGATATGGAAGGATAATTGAAAACACATTTCACGTTTTTTCACTCCTTTAAATAAAGAATTTCGAAACGTCTTTGAGTCCTGTCATAGACATTTGTAAATGTAACCAATTAAAGTTAAAATCACGACGAATGCCAATTGTGTTTCAAAGATATAGGCGATTCATAAAAAACACATTTTGCCCCTTTTTACTGTTTGGGGGTCGAATTTCAAAAAAACCTAAAACTGCTTTTTGGGTATTTACGTAAGCAATATTTTGAAGTGAATATCAACTTTCTATCCCGAAGGGTTCTATATATGTATCGATAGTTGATTGGAAAAACATTTAAGGTCTTTTCACTCCCTTAAATGTTTAACTTCGAAAAATCCTTAAAATGGCTTATATGCATTTTACGAGTGTCCTATTAAAGTAAAAATCACGACGATTGGCCGTCGGGTTCTAGCTCTATCGACGTTTCTTCGGAAACACATTTTACCCCTTTTCACCCACTTAGAGGTCGAATTTCGAACAATCCCGTCTTAGTGCTCGCCTACGACCTGAGGGGAATCCCCACAAAAATTTTCACGATTCTAGGTGCAGCGGTTTAGGCTGCAGTTTGATATGTCAGTCAGTCAGTCAGCTTTCATTTATATATATATATATATATATATACCTATGTATAGAGAGAGAGAGAGAGAGAGAGAGAGAGAGAGAGAGAGAGAGAGAGAGATTGTGAATCTAAAATCTGTTCACCCTTTTTTTTACCTCTTTGGGGCAGAATTCGGAAAATAATTTTATTGGTAAGTGGGATATTTAAAAGCATCACTCTATAACAAAGACCACTTCGATATTTCAATTGGTTCGATAGATATAGAGGAATAATCGAAAAAACATTACACTTATTTTCTCCCCCTTACATATTAAATTTTGAAACGTCTTTGAATCCTATGTTAGTAATTTGTGTACGTATCCAATTGAAGTAAAAATCACGACTATAGTCAATTGTGTTTCAGTGATATAGACGATTCATAAAAAACACATTTTGCTCATTTTTTACTGCTTGAGGGTCAAATTTCAAACATTGTAAAACTGCTTTTTGGGTATTTACGTAAGCAACATTTTGAAGTGAATTCCAACTCTCTATTCCGAAGGATTCAATGTATATCGATAGTTAATCGGAAACACATTTCAGGTCTTTTCACCCCCAAAAATGTTGAATTTAGAAAAATCCTTAAACGAGCTAAGGTGCGTTTTTATCAGTGTCCTATTAAAGAAATAATCACCGTGATAGGCCGTCGGGTTCGTGCCCTATCGACGTTTCTTCGGAAACATAATACACCCCTTTTCACCCCCTTAGAGGTCGAATTTCGAAAAATCCCTTCTTAGTGCTCGCCTATGTCTTGAGGGTAACACCCACAAAAAAATGTCACGATTCTAGGTTCAGTGGTTTGGGCTGCACTTTGATATGTCAGTCCGTCAGTGTTCATTTTTATACACAGAGATTTGATTTTACCGTGAATTTTTGACAAATAGAAATATTGTGGAACGTACCAAGTGAAGAGAAGGGTTAATATGAGGTGAGCGTGGGAAAGCTTCAGAATGAATGAGCGAGGGAAACGGGAGATCCCCGAAAAAACGCGCCGACAAACAGCATCGTCCGGCACGATTTCCACGTGTCAGACCACTCGCCTCCTACCAAGGCGATCCAGGCTCGATCCCTGGCGTGGCCAGGCCCTGGATTTTCGCGTGTGCGAACCCTGACGGATGTCAGTCCTTCTCATTCCAGTTCTTCTCCGTTATCGGGCCTCATTCCGTGTCAAGCAAATGCCTACGTGCTCCTATAGAAGTAAGTCTGCATCCGAGGTGCGATGCCCTCGGGTACTCTCCTCATACTATTTTTATTTTATAAAGTAAGCAGTTTTATTAATAATATTAACGGTTTTCTTGGCGCAACAAAATATTTCACCATTTCTTGTGGCCAAAATTGGGAAGGGCTGAAATCGAATATGTGAAACTGGGGTACTTCAGTAACAACATAACCGAGCTAGATGAAACAGTTGTTAAGAGGGCGTGGTACATAATTCGACTTTAAAAGCATTAATCTATAACTGTAGGTTTATTGAAGCCAATTTGCGAAAGCTAAACCATAGCAATCCTAGGCAATAGTTTTAGCCAGCGTTTTAAACAAACTAGTTTCCAGTGTTACGAACCTCTAAGGCACAATCTCTGACGCCGGAACCTCGTGCATTTAACTGCGGCGCAACAGATCACGCGTAAGGAATTAGTAATACTGGATAAATATTTACTCATAAAGTTGACAAATACCTTTATCTATGGTTGTCATTGAGAACTGTATCCATATTGGCTTCCAAAAAAAGCGTAAAATTCATGTTTCAGCGTTTATTTATCAACTACGCATACTTAACACTCGCCTGGCATTAGAGAATAGAAACGTTTGATTTCCAGCTCCGTCAATCCTGATTTCTGTTTTCCAAGTTTTTCTGAAATCACACCAGATGAATGCTGGGATGGGTCCTTAATACAGTCGATATCACGAAATAATAATAATAAGGCTTATTTGAGTCACAAGGCAGTCAGCTGTCAGCTCTAGTCAATGCGACTTTTATTGGTGATGTTGCAGCTTTATGGCTAAAAAAAAAAAAAAAAAAACACTGGACCACTGTTTTAGACGTACGTAATTGTAAGGGAATTTTCGCCATGTCGCCGAAAACCAATAATAAAATAAAATAACTAAATAAATGAAAATAAACAAGCACATAAAAGGAAGTCAAAATCAGCTATTGTCACCAATTAGGGCCTATATAATATTAATATAATTTTGATATAGGAAAATATAGTTGGTATGTTTTGGAAGGTGAAACCAAATAGATAGAGAAAAAAAAATTAAGAAACAACATCCATCGAAATGGCGACAGTACTGTACGAGAACTACTAGGACAGCACGAACGAACACAGCATCTGAAAAGGATGTGTTATATAAAATTTTAAGCGACCTGAGAAAAAAAATGTTGAATGTAGGCAAACTTATTCAGCGGGAATCTCAATGTTTTCGTTCATGTACATTACACAAAAGCAACTTACAGCGTCTCAATTTTATGTAGAGTCATCAGTCTTTAATAAAATTATATGGATCTGCAGTTCACAGGCCTTCAAAAACCTTAGACACGCTTAAATAATTTGAATAAGTATAACTAGAGCCCACGATTTCTGGTGAAAAGAATTCTGCAAGAGTTTGTTTCAATGCCTTACGTGCACACCTGCAGCTTTGCTTCGTGGTTATTAGCAGAATGTAGGCGTGGCTCATTTGATTGTGCCAAACAGTCACTGCGACACCACATGTCTGTGATTTGCGGGTAGAACCCTAGACGCTGAGAGTTAAAAACAGCCGATCACTGACCATGAAGCAGAGCTGCGTATGTGCACGCAAGGCGTTGAAACAAATTGTTGCAGAATTCTTTTCGCCAAAATTCGTGGGCTCTAAGTATAATATATTTTGACTCCCCCACTCGTTTTCTGTAGGTCTATGATTGTCGTCTTCATGTTTATAACCACTTAACTGTACTGTAATGCTGTCCTGCGATATTCTCAAAGTGCATTGCTCCTTACTTAAAAACAAAGAAACCCATAAATAATTGATATTATGTGAATTAAACATGTTATTGGCTGGAATATTACGGTAAGATTGCACTGTATACACTACACAGATCACGCAATAAAGATAACACAGACTAAAATGTCAGGTTTCAATGGACGACAATATTCACACTCAGTGGCATATGTTGAAAACTACGGTTCTTTAGTCGAATACTTCCGTTGCGAAAATCATTTAAATTTTGCACAGAAAATGTATGTTGCAGCTTTCACTGGTACTTTAAAAACTATGTATGTGTAGATTTTCCTACTATGATAAATTTAATATAATAGTTTGTAGCTGAAATAAACGAACAACTGAAACGATGTTGAAAAGAAAGATACATGCTATTTGTAGAGCTGTGAAGTTACCGCGAAAATAAGGTTGTCCAAGCTTGTTTCGCTGTCTTATGTGCATATCTGCAGTTCTGCTTTACAGTCAGTGATTGTATGTTTCAACTGTCACGTGTCTTGGGGTTCTACCAGCAAGTTACAGACGTGGGTGTTGCAGTAAACTTACTGTGATTGGCTCAGTCTAATGAGAGACGTCACTTCAGATACACACGCTGCCAGTAACCATCACGTAGAACTGCAAGTATGCACATAAGGCACTGAAACAAACCGGGACGAAATTATTTTCGCGGGAAAGGTCATGACTAGAGACCATGCTTATTGGTGAAAAGAATTATGCAACGTTTTGTTTCAGTGGCTCGCGTGCACATCTGCAGCTCTACTTCATGGTCAGTAATAGGCTGTTTTTAACTGTCAACATATTTGTGATCTACCCGCAAATCACAGAGGTGTGGTGTCGCAGTGACGTTATTCTCATTGGCACAGTCAAATGAGTGACGCCTCTACACGAATGCACGTTACCAATAAATACGTACCAGAGCTGCAGATGTAAACGTGAGGCACTGAAACAAAATATTGCATAATTCTTTTCACCGAAAATCATCGCCTCTATTCATGACCCTAGTTATTCGTAAACATACTAAACACAAAAATATGCCTGACTGAAACGCGACAGACGACCGAGATTCTACACGCTGGTTTGTAGCGCGAGCACATGGTATCACTAACGTCGTATCTTACGTGTCACGTTTAACTTTGAAGTCACTGATTATTCGAGCCACTAATTTTTTGTGAAAGAAATTTTGCACCAACGTGTTTCAATGCTTTATGTGCACATCTTTAGCTCTGCTACATCATCTGTGATTGGATAATTTTACTCTCGCTTGCCTTGGTAAATTACACACGTACGTACGGAGTCACAAAAACCTTATTCTGATTGGTGGAGTCAAATGAGAGACGTGTCTGAACAAAGGTACGCTGCCAATAACCATGAAGCAAAGCTGCCGATGTACACGTGAGACACTGAAACAAATTGGAGCAAAAATCTTTTCACGAAAATATCGTGGTCCTAGCTATGACACAAGTTGGGGCAAAATTACTATCATGAAATATCACTGGCTATACTGAATACATTTGTATTTAAGGAAAGAAGACAATAAACCGCAAGACAATAACGTTTGCAGGAGTAACTTCACGCACCATTTGATCGGAACGTGAATAGCCCGGCATTCTTTAGACACGAGGTAATATTATTTTTATGTGTTGTAAAAGTATACACAACGTAAGAAACGAAGAAAACCACATACGGAAATTAAAAGCTCGACTGATGGTGGAATCACATAGGCGCGACAAAGTGATATGGCAGAAGTGATGCGACACTAAAAATTCTGGTTATTGCGAACACCAGTTTAGTTGCCACGCGACAAATACTAGGAAAAAAATTATTACAATAGTTCATTGCCACTGTGTACTAACCTCTAATACTCACAGATGTTTGCAGTATTTTGCCTTTCCACCCCCCCCCCCACCCTGGCCTTTTCCACGTATTTTGTAATATATTTTAAATACCTACTAGCATTCCGAAATGTGGAAATAAAGACACAATTACATGATTGCTTAAATTATGATTTGCTTACGATAACCAACGAAAATCTCTTTTAAAATAAATAAATTCAATTTACTACCAACTCATTAGTTTCGCCAACATTTGCGTTCAAAGTCAAACTCCGACTCAATTAAAATCGATATAATTTTTATTTGGAATTCGTATCGCGTCCGTTATTTCTGTCGAACTGACGTCACAGAAACCTGATTAGCGGACATCTTCCGCTTTTCACGTCGCGAAGCCCATGTCGCCTCTGTCACGCTTATGTGACTCCGCCAATACTGTTTTGCTGTGAACAAAAAATTACTATAATCGGTCTTCTTGTATTTTATCCTCCCAATACGCTTATTCCTCAAAAGGAAGCGCTTCTCTTAAAAGTTGTCTCGGGAGTATTGCTACGATTAGTTAAGGCCATTATCTTTCATTTATTTCAAACAATTGCAAATAACTCAAATATTTTTAACCACATACTTTGAAAAAATTTGACACTGTGAACAGTTATACGATACACAATCTTGCCAGAGCGTTTTTTTATAATGTACCGTTTGCTAGAAAAAAATTATTTTGCTTCGTTTTGGCTTATTTTGACAACAAAATATATGCTACTTCATGGACTAAAATCTAAACATCCGTTTGGTGTATTGCAGCAGAAAAATGCAGTTGCAAACGGTGATATATAAGTGTTGAAACTACAAGAATGAACTTTTGATATATGTATTAATTTGCGTTAAAAATATATATTTTCGAAACTACTGCAAAACTAAAGAGCGAGGCCTTAAGGTGCTTTGTATTCATGCCTACATCATGCCTTGAGGAGCAAGAGTTAATGAATACTCTGGACAAGATCGCGAGAAGTAAATAGTTCTTCGAAGAAGGGAAAGGGGATGGTGAAAATTTCTCACTAAGTTAAATTTGCCGAGCGCGGTGGAGTAGTGATAAAACACTCGCCTCGCATTCTCATTGGCGCAGTCAAATGAGCGACGCCTCTGCTACATTACCAATAACCAAGAAGTAAAGCTGCAGATGTTTTACATGTAAGGCCTTGAAACAAGTTGGTGCAAAAATTCTTTCTCCCGAAAATCTTTGGTTCCAATAGTACGGCTGTCTCTAGAAAATTCAAGTAAGTTACATGTTTCAAGTCTGGCAAATCATGGTCACTACTGTATCAATTCCAGAAGCTGGTGCCAGTGCCAACGCTGTCGTAAATAAATACTAGCTTATCGACTGCAGTAAGCTGTACAAGCCCGTGTAAAAGCACCGATTTGACAGTTTTCGTTACTTATCAAACGTTACGAATGAAATATTTTAGAGTGAAAGTAAATGTATAACGCTATTGAATAACATATTTTCATTTTCACGTAAAATTTGCTCAGATAAAAAATCTAATCTTGAATATACTTAAATTTTGGCATATCTTTGAGTACCTACACTTTTAGGAAACTATTTTTCACGTGAAATAACAAATGTGTCATTCTGTAGCTTAAATCAATTTACTTCCACGTAAAATTATTTCATTTGTATCGTTTGAATAGTTTTTACGTCGGGTACATATTGAAAATAGTCAAATTGGTAGGGCCTACTATGACACGCTCTTGCTTGAACTATACAAAACTGAGAAATAATTTATTCGTAGGAAATTACTATTAATGTAATGTGTAAGCTGGACAATGTTTGGTACAGTTATATAATTACTAATTGTTTTGCGTAGAGCGCTCTTAATGACTGATTGGTGCTACTGCTATTGACTATAACTAGAGATTACGGTTTATCGCGGGAAAACTTGACTGTGTTCTGGATTACAACACACGTTCAGCTTAGAAGAAGTGCACTGGCTTTCGTTTGTACGTATAGCTGTTACCCTATTTTACTGAGCCAATAAGAATCCCGATATTGGATGACTGTTATTGGTCTGCAGACAGCTACGTTGTGTCAGATGTACATCACCGAATCATATATGTTGCAAGAAACTATAGCGTTTTCAAGGATACGTTGACACAAAATATTTTCGCGATAAACTATCAACCATCATCTCTACTCTTTTCAGATGTTATATCTGTTACGTCAGTAAACAGAAAATATAAGTGTTTCTCCGACTTATACTTACAAATAAATATTCAAGTTAAATGGTCAACCGTCACCAACAAAATATGATTTGCTTGTGCGCCATCGTTTGGAATACAACAACGTACTTTTAAAAACCACTCCATCTACACATCCGGTCTGTAATTTCATAATATATTTCTATAGCCACGGATTTGTCGAGGGAAACATATTTGCACCTGTTGTTCAGTGCCTTACGTGCACATCCACAGCTATGTCTTCGTGATTATTGGCAGCGCATCTGCGTCCAAGCAAGTCTCTCATTTGACTGCACCAGTCAGAACAATGTTATTATAGGCTATGTCTGTGGTTTGCATGTAGAACCCCAAGACACGTGAGAATTGAAACATCCAGCTACTCACCAATAAGCACTGATGTACTTATAAAAGTATTGAAACAAAGTAATGCAATAAACCTAATTTTTCCAGCACAGAATCATGGTTTTGCAAATCAGTATTTTAGGATCTTACAGCAAATATGCCACAATTTAAGGTCAGGTTATTTTTTATGTCTTGCAATCGATGTCACATTATTATTGTAGTCAAAAAATTTTTTATCGACATATAAATACTAAACATTCTTATTTGTGTATTTCTTATTTCAGATCACAACTCGTAGGTGAGTGCCATCCCTCTTGTTTAAATAAAAATAACTTAAATCTATAGCTCGTTAATCTTGTGTAATTAACACCTTAGTATTTACTCGCCGATTTGTATGTACGCTTTACGTAACGACTATAAAACGGCATAAACCTGTTTAAATTTAAAAAATAATATTTTCCTAAATACATCATTATAAGTGGTTTGTGGTAATTGATTAATTAGTTTAACGCAGAATAATGTGTTTTTGCCAAACATATTTAATCACTAGAGATAGTGAAACTTCGCGAATTCAATAACCTGCATGTTAGAATCAAATATCCTATGCTTACTCAAGTTCCGAACATTTGTCCACTAGCTGCTACTCGGTGGAACAGCAGACAATGAACGAATAGACAGGGCTCGAGTACGCATAGGATATTTGATTCTAACATGCAGGTCATTGAATTCGCGAAATTTCACCATCTCTGTTAATCACAGACATTATACATGTGTTACTAAAACATATCAACGAGAAATTCCAACATGGCTTGTGATGCGTCAACTTTAAACTAAACTTCTCTGACAAGCCGACTAGACGCCAAAGACGTTATCTCTTTCCGCATTTTGTCGGTTCTTCCGTCTTCTTTCCTCCAGCTTGAACTTGATCTTTCTCGACTTCTTTGCCAAAAGACTTGCACAGTTATATTCGAAAACGTTTTCAGCCCCCTTCCCCGCATCTTCCAAGCTTTCCCTTATTTTCATCCGTGGACACATTTGTCTTTGTTATTAGCCGCTTATACTTTTCACGTATGTTACAATGCACATTTTATTCTTACGTTGCTACGATAGCACTTCCTAGGAATTAATTATCAGAGAACATTGTTTGTTATAGTCAACCGTTTAAGCTTGCATACAGCGAGACAAGTACGTGTTTGATCCAACAAAATGTGTGTTGGTTAATCAAATATTCTAATTGCGTGTTGCTGTTCCAACAAAATGTACATTTAACCGGACTGAACTCTGTTGTTCGGTAAACTAATACTTGTCGGGCAACAAAATAACAGCAACACAGTCAGTCACAAAATGCCTTTAGTAAAATTATTACCAACAAATGATTACTCGAGCCACTGATTTTTGGTGAAAAGAACTTGGCATCAACTTGTTTCAAGGTCTTGCGTCCACGCGTACAATTCTGCATTGTGATTGGAGGTTCTCAGCGCTCGGCGTCTAAGGTTCTACCAGCAGAGCGCAGGCGCACGGTGTTGCAGTAACCTAATTCTGATTGGCCCAGTCAGATGAACGATGATGCCTCCACACAAAGACACGCTGCCTGTAACCGTGAAGCATAGCTGCAGATGTGCACGTAAGGCATTGGAATAAGTTGATGTACAATTCTTTCCACCAAAAATTAATGGTTGTAACGATTACTACTTATTGTGATGTTAGTAGTAAATTCACTATGAACAGGGATGAAAACACAAAGAATAAATTACTTGGTTTAAACTATTTTTAGGAAAAACAATGTAATTTCAGCTTTCTAATTTCATTCGAAAAAATTAAAATCACTTTCAGTATCACGAAAACTCTGTAACCCGAAAATATCAACTGTTCCTCCCTCCCCCCCCCACTTTTTTACCACCCCTGTAAAAGGGTCCCTTGCAAAACTACCTAATATTAAGCTTACATTACGTTCAGTATAATTAACCTTACAAAATAAAAATGTCAACAGCAAGCCTAGTTCACATGATAAAAAAAACCTACAGTTTGGCCACAGACCTGGACAACCTAGAAAACCTGGAATTAACAGGTAAATTCTGGCCACCTAGAAATATAAGGAAAATTTAAGGGAATTTCTGGCCCAAATAAAATTTCAGGGAATTTTGCTGTCTCGCTAATATTGAACTTTTATAACAGCCACAGTATTGAAAATAATAGTATATTTTTTGTTTGAATAGTTACCAACATGTACGTACAATGTGATTACACTTTTTTGACGAATAGTTTTTTTTCTAAATTTTGTCATATTCACTAGCTGGACAACACAAAAGGTTAGAAAGAACTTGAAATTTTTTTTATGCGCTACGTGAATTGCCAAGAAGTTTTCATGGGTGCGAGAAATCTGGGAAATATTATATTTTCTGTCAGCTAAATCTGGGAATAAGAGAATTTTTTTTTACTGCAATGTGTGTCCACCCTGATCTATCTAACACTACCGGGTTACTTTACATAGACGTCGGCACTTGCAGGGCAGACTGTACTGTGGGACAAGTTAAAGTTGTCTTCCCTCCTTCACTTGGTTTTTTTTTTTTTTATTCCTTTCTTTTTCGTCCGGTAACTGGTTCAGTGGCCCTGCAGGTGGAGAGCAAGAACTACCACCCCTCCCCTCCCCGACTTGGTTTGAACCGACCGCGTCTCCCCTCCCCTCCCGCCAAGCTTGCCATCCCTCCAGCCGCGCCGCGCCAGGCCTGGTCTTCAGTCAGCATCTGGCGGTCTCGGGAGCAGGTTGAAAATAACGCGCTGTGCACGGATACGTGTTCCTCTCTCAACGGCGCCCCGTTGAAAATGTGTTTGCCGCAATGTGTGGTGCGCCGTGTTGTGTGTATCTGTGTTACGGTGTTCTAGTGCTGCTCTTCTCCCACGGTAAGGCGTGCTTCCTTCTCTCCGCCCCGCCCACAACCATTGTTTGCCTCAAGCTCACACGGGATCTACCTGTCACGAAGTCGATACAAAGGAATATGTGTAATATCGAAAGTGGCTTTTGTGCCGGATATCAAGATAAAAATTGGAATTAACAAGTGATTGTGTGGATGAATTGACATTGAGATCGAATAAGTGGGTCTGTGGGAAGGGTGTTAGGATGAACGCATTATTCCGGATTGTTTTTACTTTTGTTGAAGTTTACACCTTGCTGACAGTGAGGTAATTAGGACCGGTTACACTCAACTGTACGCAACAATAAGATCTGGGAGGGATATTGGCCACGGCCTTTGTTACGGGACCATCCCAGCATTCGCCTCAGGCGATTTCGGGAAACCAAAAGTTACCGAAACCAGGATGGCCGGGGTCGGGTATCGAACCCGAGCCCTCCGGAATGCGAGTCCAACGTGTTGCCGTTGTACAACATTGCTCAGTCTAATTTTGTCGAACCTCGTAAGGCGTTTCGTAGGTATACGTATGAGATCGATAAATTACGAAACAGTTTGACCGATCACAATGAATCTTGGCACATACGTGAACTTTTTCACGGAGAAGGTTTTCATGTTTAACATTTTACTGTAACTCGCCAGTAGATGGCGCTGCAGCGCATTAACTTTCATGTCCTTCACCCGATCGCCTTGTAAATTTTGTACGTAGATATTGAACACGGAGAATATTTGAGCGATCCATGTTGCTATAACTCGCCACTAGAATTCGCTGCAGCGCATCAAATTCTATATCTGACTTCCCTTGTGGCATACATCGCAAATCGACCAACATACATACATACATTTTTTAACATACGCTGGCAGGACAAGGCCTGTGGAGTTATAAGAAACAACACTAATTCCACTGACACATAGCGACCGTGGGAATCGAGCATCAGAATTTTCTGTATTTTTATACTGTTTTATAAAGTATTCTTTGTACTCTTAATATCATCGCTTTTGTACGGTATAGGGGCCTAGTATTCTAAAAGCAACAGAGAATAATGATATGCCAAACTTGCTTATATAGCCTAAAGGATGTAAGCAGGATCTTAACAGTGCAGTGATATTTTAACTGCTTTCCTTGTAAACAATTTGTTCTTTTTTCCGTCATGTCAGCTAATTTTTAAAGTTATTTATTCGTTATGGAATTTTTTGGAGCAATACTGGTGAGACGAGCGCACGCCAATAATATTTTCACGATTGTGCGCAGAGTACTAGATTGGTGCCCATTGGTATGGTAGTATTTATACAAATGCCGAATCCAAAACGTTTATTTATGTACTAGAATTTGTCATCGTCTGATCAGTTTTAGGTACTTCATATTTGGGGATTTACGGTTGATAAATATGAGAACACTAAATTTCCAATAAACTTATGTTGTTAAGTTACATTTTATATCCCGTATTTCGTCTGATAATCAAAGTCTACCTATCCATTAAAAGCTCTAAAAATGATAATTAAATGTCAGTAATGTTATTTGTTCTCCGGTAATAAAGTTTTTATTTTGGATTAATTTTCTTATTTTGTGGTAACCATAAAACTAAGTATTTTTAATATGATTAATATTGCAGAGAGAGAGAGCGAGAGAGATTGACAATACAGGTAAATAAATAGGTACTGTAAGATAATAAACGATAGTTTAATTAAACGGGAACACGTTAAAAAATAAACAGATCAACAGCGAAATACCAACGTTTAATTCCTTAAGGGCGCCGCCTACCTGCGCGTGAGAGGCTGAGAAGCGACGCAGCAGTAAGGTCGGCCTTGAAGTGCGCATCAAATGACGCATCACCTCAACGAGACAAGCGCTGAACTAGCGTGCAAGGTTCCCGCCGAACGGTTTTTACTATAGTACACTAAGCGATGACCATATAATTTTATCGGTGAAAAGTCTGCATCTAAGTTCAGTGCAGGTCGCAACCTAAGTTTTATATACATCCAGTTAGTACATGTTGAAGTACGGTAGTCTGAAAGGACAGTTTTTAGCCATGTTGGAGGGCTTAGAAAGTGTTTTTAATGAGCCTGGCGTCTTAACAATGAGGTTCCGACCTTGTCTGCAGTTTGTTTTCTTTTCGTACGTTGGCACAATGGTCACACGTGAAATATTTTTTAGAATAAACCTGTCTACGAGTACCCTGCAACGCATTTGAATCGTGGGGTAGGCGGCCGCCTTAAACCTTAAAATGCAAGAAAGTTGTTTCTTATACGGCTTATGGGACGTAAAGCGGCGACACCATAACTATACTTGTCGAAATTTCAGCCAAATTTAATCAAATGCCACTCTGTGATATTCTAATCGGTTTGGTATCTTTCTTGACACACAGCAGCCGTTTTTTTTGCCATCTTAAAGACCTCAAAAACACGTTTCTAATAAACATACTAATTTATTAAGAACATTGAATCATAAACTTAAAATTTCTTCTTATGTATATAACAATGCAGTATTAGGGAAATTGTATTATCAGTTTACGTAGAGCTGTGTACGTAACGTAACAAGTGTGTTGTTGTCCGTAACACAAATGAATGTAGATTTTTTTGTATCACGTACGTGTCATTTGTGGAAATAAATTAATTTTGTTTTGATTGTGAATTCATGTGTCAGGTAAGTGCAAGGTGAAATTATCAATTGATGTCAGACAATGATGGAATCGAACGTTAATTCATTAAGTACTGCATGGAACTATCGTCAGTTTTGTGCATCTTGTTAGAGAGATATTCTGTAGCGACGTACCCCAGTGATGTGTAGGAGTAAGTACAGCCTTATGAATCGCGACTACACTGTAGCATGGTATGCACGTATCTTCCTTCTAAACCGCGGTTTACAATGCTGTGTCGAGCTTAGTGCGACACAACTGCTAGTACGACAGTTTCCATTGACAAATAACATTCTATGTTTAGGGTACGCCCGTAGAAGAACAGGTCAGGACACTTGCCTGGAAACTTGACCCCCTTGTTGTTTGGCTGCAGTTCACCAAGTTACCGATAATACGGCACGTCTTTGGCGCTGCAATCACGGGCGTCGGGCTCAAACTCCGTTCACTTCCCTCCCACTTTTTCCCAGTGTTTACATTATAAAGATAAATAATTTATCAAAACTTGGCGAACTACGGCCTAACAACAAGGGCGTCAAGCAAAATACATTGGTAGATAGGCGAGTGTCCAGACCTGTACTTCTACGACCGTTGTTTAGGGCTACAATTCCTCCGACATTTTTCACCCGTCAAATGTTTTTTGCTCGTAGCAGTCGGCAAAATAATATACTGGCCAGTCCCGTGCTGTACCTACATTCTGTATGGAAAACAAAAATATTATATGTCAGTTTAATATGACAACATTTGAACATTGAGTAAACAAAGGGGTGTATTAATTTATCTACAACGTTCGAATTTTTAAATTGACATGAGCAACCATCACACAACTTTCGATTGATCTATGTTATAAAAACTTCCGTTGTTAATTTTACAACACAATACACAACGACTTTTGTATGTATTATAAGGTGTATGGTAAGCTTGATGCTACTACAGGTTGTAAAGATCTATGTTAAAAGTTTGGTACAGGGAACATTTCCGCCGCTTGAGCTCTGGTATCTGCAAGAGGCGTTAACTGACCAGTCACAGCACTTTCGTAAATTTAACGTTTCACAAAGTTGATAACTTAAAAGTCACAGTTAGTTTATTTTTCACTTAAAATAAAATGAATTCTCTCTTTGCCAAGCCAAGTTAGGCCATGATTTAATTTAATTTTACTCTGGTTTCGTTTTACAGTAGCTGCGTTAACAATTGCGGCGCAAACAGCTGCATAATTCTCTCTGTGCCCAACTCTCTCATAAGAGAAAACATTTTCTTTTTAACGTGTAGTAGAATTAACGTTTGTCTGGTGTAAGGTTAGGTATTTTTTTGTAAAAGTGACCTTGCTTCTGGTTGGTTGTTGTCGACGCAGTGATATGGGACTGTCTTGGCATTGTAAACCCAGCATTAGGTTAAGGGCGTTCACGTGGTAAAAATTCAAAATTTTATGTTAGTTTTATAGACATTACTTGTGACTACATTTTCCACTAGTAGAAATTTTTTACCTCTCATAGTTTCCCCATAGCGGCATGTCAAAGTCACAATTTGCAAGTTACAGGAACATAGGTTTAATAAAAACCAAGTGACTTACTCGAATGAAATAATTTACACTGAAATTAGATATAATGGGCACTATGCTAAAAGATTTAAAAACACAGAATGGAATTCCTTTGTACTTTTTAAAAAAATCCGAAAATGACGAAAATTTACCTCATTTGTGGCAATTTTAAAAAATGACAAAATGACCTGTCTACGAGTACCCTGCAACGCATTTGAATCGTGGGGTAGGCGGCCGCCTTAAACCTTAAAATGCATAGTTCCGTGTTTATTCGTATTTAAATACAACAATACTGATACAAAATCAACCGAGAGCGATATAGTTGTATTTTATATAATTAATAAATTTATTTTTTTAATCAAACTATATAGGTACCTATCGACTGTAAAATTTATCTTACACGCGCAAACATAAAGTGACGTGTCCCAGGAGGTTAGACTTTTCCCGTTGTCAGCCGTTACACGCGGAAAGATACGAATTGGCAGGAAATAGATCTTTAGCAGGGCTTTTACGAGTGCTCACTTTATCCCGAACTGCCTATAACTAGTTTGGCAAGGGTATGATTCTGTCGCAAGTTGCGCACGTGTGATAGGACCAAGACTTCGTAACTTGAATAAGGAAAGCAAATTATTAATAGAAGTTTGACGAAGTTCCCTTCCTGTGTCGGATATCTCGTGCAAAAAAAAAGTTAAATTAAATATTGCATACATACTTACTAATGTTATTTACAAGTAGTTAAGTATAAATAGTATGTTGAAAAGTTAGATGTAGCCTAATGTTATGAACAATTAATGTCTATAGGCCGTTCGGGATAAAGTGAGCACGTAAAATATCACTTTGAAAAATATCACTAGCCGTTACTGCATATAAATTAACACTAATTACTGCGGCCTTACTGCTTGTTGGCAGCGAAATTTTGCAGTATAGTTCCGCGTATTTTCCTATTTAAACACAACAATACTGAAACAAAAGCAACCGAAATCGGCATAATTGTATTTTATATAAGTAATATACTTTTTTTTATCAGACTGTATCGATTCATACTGACTGCACAATTTATCTTACATACGCAAACATCAAGTGATAGGGCCTATGTCCTGAGAGGTTAGACATGTCTCGTCGTTAGTCGTGGAAAGATACCAATTGGCTGGAAATATAACTTTTGCAGGGCAGTTTTGAGTGCTCACTTTATCCCGAACCGCCTTTAGAAGTCATAATTGTGCTAAATTGCGTATTCTGACGTTTTTATTTGGGAACTTGTAGCCTTCTTCGAGAATCTTTGGCGAAAATAATGACTCGGTAATTAACATGCGAGTAGACTATAATTGTATGCTGCTTGATGGGGACGAAGTCAAACAAAACGTGGGCTTCTTCGATACTGACGGTTCATGAATGGGATGGATGTCATTCTAACAATGAAGTTCGTTGACTACAGTTTTTTTCATTGTATTCTTTTTATGTAAAACATAGGGCACAATGAACATTAACTTAACACAACCAGATTTATTGTGATAAGAATATCACAAACTTAATGTTTAAATTTTTAAAAGGGTTTTTAAATAAATCTGAAGACTTTTCATACATAAATCCTTTCGTTTATACGGTGGCAATTATGTCACTTCTAAACAATCAACGCTTTCTGTCTTAAAAAAAAATATGGTAGTTGTTTTTCTGTTCAACCAAGTCCAACTCAAGCTCTTTATTCTCTGACAATTTAGTGTCTCGAGGGACAACATAGTATCACTTCAGGGTTTCCGATCGGCCGAACATTTTACTGTACATATTATTAGTACTAAACAAAAGTTGAACATGATACAATTTTTCTTATCTGTATGTAGGGCCCTACGATCGGAGCTAGTCACACCGTACATGCAGGTTAACTAGTGTATAATAAGTGTGCAATATTGTGTAAGTGCTTAACTTATGTCCAATGTAACTTTGCAAACGTAAGTAGGGTTAACCTTATTTTCAGTTGCGGCGAAAACTGGATGTCAAGAGAGTCAAGTTTTTTTTATCGCGTTTCTCTTTTCAACCATGACTGTTAATAAACTTTTTTTTTATTGGGTGGGAATCCGTGGATTTTATGGGAACATTTACCTGATTTTTGAAATGGGAATTGGCAACACAGGTCTGTGCATCAATTCTTAGCCTCCCTCCCCCATGAGTTCCTGTCCCATTCTCATTTTGTCTATCCCAGTTGGAGTGGAGCATATGCTGCAGGATCAATTATTTAACTGAGCGAAATTGACTGGAAATTGCGAACTGGCAATATGCTCGTTTTGTATGTGCGTGGTCGACCTTCCCTCTGTATCTCTTGATCCTAAGCGGATTTCCCAGGCTTTTTGAAGCTGTGGTACACACTATTCACGATAAAATGAGCACTTTTGTGTCCCTAGTAGATGTCTCACCTCTGTACTTTTCTCACTGTTTGGCGATTGTTTACCTTTCTCACTCCTCAATCTATGGGCTTTTTGTGATGACATTTTAACCTGTTTTAAATTTCATCTTCAATACGTTACGCTTTTTAAATGCTTCAATTAAAATACGTTTTGGTGTGAGTAAACTTCAAAGTTTCATGAACAAGTTGGCATGCCTTCATGAGTGTTTCGTTACCTATCCTATGACTACGAATAAGACTAGTTCTACTACAGTTAGTACATCAATGTTAAAAGTCGGGCACAGGGACAATTTCTGCCGCCCGCTTGAGCGCTGGTATAGGTAAGAGGTGGAAACTGACCAATCGCAAAGCTTTCCTGAATTTTGAGTTGCATGAAGTTGATAATTTGAAAGCCAAAATTGATTTGTTTTTACTTTAAAATTAAATTAAATAACTTATCTTTCTGCCAAGCCTAATTTGACCTTAGACGTAAACTTTTGAATGCAGAACAGTCTACCTAGGGCCTACCATGATTGTTACTAATGCTGTTTTCTTTATTTAAAAAGGTAGAAGGAAAATTTAGATTTTCTGAAAGGAAAGAAATAACTAGCGCTTCAAAAGCGCTCGCTTTATCCGGAATCAACTATAATTTTGTTGCCGTGCAGAAATTCGCTAAACACTTGTCAAACTCACTCTGTGTTGTGGCAGTTAAACCGACCGACATAGAATTTTTTTTTCTCTCGCGTCGCTCTTTCTTTTTTGTCTATTACAAAGACGATAAAGTTTTCGACGTGATTGTTTCAGCACAGATTAAAAACAGATTTATAACCACAAGTCGTGTTCGTCAGTCACGTGACCAACATCCAATCAAAGTAACCCATTATATTAGCATGTCCGTCAAAATTTTCTTAAGGCCACGACCGAACGGGTGAAAATACTGCCTTTTATATGTGTTTTGTCAGCCGGGCCTTTAGTAGAAAAATTGGTTAAATCTTGTTATTTTGTGTTCGAGTTATCTCTTTATTCATTTGCATGCGTAGTTGTCAGCAATTACACTTTTTTTTTAGTGTACGCTTCATTGGAAATAAACTAGTAAGTTTTGCAGAGAAATGTTATTAAAAAAATATTCCTATTTTTGGTTCTGTTAAAATTAATATTACTCGTAAAAACACTCACATGTTAAATGAATATCATGCACCGGTTTTTTATGAACTAAATTTTGCCCACATCTTCGTTCGTGTGCGGTTTTCAGTTCTGGATTTGAAAATTCTGAATGGTGTAATATGACGTTACTGATCATTAGTGACAGTTTTAGAATTTTTTTTAATAATTTTTTTATCAGTGTTACTTCTTGCCCTGCTTCACTTCAACCTTCCCATTATATAGACTTTGTTGTTAGAACTCATCGCGGACAGACGCATTAACTCACCAAAGTCTCATCACAATCGGATGACTGGTATAGGATTGCATACGTTACAAAAATAACATACATTCATTTTTGTTAATGTAATCAGTCATGATACCAGTAAGTGACTACGTACTTTCCCTCGCACGCTTTCTTTCTTTTTTCTTTGTATTTTCCTCCAGGACTTAATTTACTGAAATAGTGAACAGTACACGTGGGCAAAGAGAAGAGAACAAGGAAAGATGGTCGCAGCCAGAGGGCGGACACCTACCACGAAGAGTTGAGCTGGCCACAAACAGCCATCGCTACCCAGCTGTCCAACCACACTGTTTTCCTCAGCATCCAGGCGTCTAGTTATATTTTCAGCCAATACTGTATGTACATGCTGCATAACCGTTAGTGCGACTTTTGTTTGTCTGCTACTGCACCCAGGATTATCACAACTGGCTGGTATGTTTCGCTAGACTCTAGTCGACGTTTTCAACATTGTTAGTTAAAAATGTCAAAGTTGCCACTCCTGACACATAGTCAGTGCGCCATCTCAAGAATACGGTCAAATGGTTCTACTTCGCTTATGCGGGGCAAATTCGCACCACATACTTTGAGTGTTCTTTTCATAGTTTGGCGTTAAAATGAACACGCGTGACACGCTACAAAACAGTTCACTCCAAGTTCTTCACCACTCACACCTTTCATAACAAGCAGTTCAGAGTGAGCGGTATCTTGGAATTATCGTTTGAGATAACTTAAATCGTGTGATCCGAAGTTACTTGTAAGTTGCAAAGTAACCTCACAATATAATAACTCGCCAGTGTGTAGTTTTCGTCCCTACAGACGTAGACTACAATATATGAATTAATTGCCCCGTCCTAGCCTTAATTATTTTATTCGAGCTCTTTTCCACGTATGTCTAAGAATAGCATACTCTTGAAGAATAACGACGTCCTTTGTTTATCGTGTATTGATGCCGTAGCGACTAGAAATTTAGATTTATTTGACTGGATCCCACTTGTGTGATGTTTAAGGACGTTCTTGATAGTCGTCACTTCCTCATGTGATAACCCGTAATATGTCGGGAGAGGTGTGTCTATAACCAGGTCTGTTGGTTCGCTTATCAAACTGCAGAAACACGTAACATTGGAACGTTGAGTTAAACGTTTACGATTTAATTGATCTAATTGTATGTGCAGTAGTTAATGCATTATCTCATAAAGTTAGTTCCAACAGTGATTATAGCCGTGTATATCATCGTGCTTTGAGCTAATGAATGTATACCTCACATATGTGGATGTTCTTGTGCATGTCTCGTGTCGTAAATATTCCTTATAAATCCCAGGTTTCGACACCATCAAATGTTTGAAGTTAAAAGAATGCAGTACCCACTTGTAGTGCTTGCGACACTGTAATTAGCTTTATATTAATTACGTATCTGGAAATGGTAAACATGGCGATTCGAGGTTCTACTTCAGATAGTAACCAACTCTATTACAAGCGACATAATGGAGTTTGTTAACGGGTATTATTGTACTTTCCTCAGGGCGTACAGGAAAGTAAACAAGCTACATGGAAATTGAGACATTGGTTTAAACAACCGCTTATAACTCAAGGAACACTGAAATGTTTGTATCTCAATTACAAATTCATAAACGGTAAATGTGACGTTACGAATCAATTACCTCACAGATAATAAGAAGGCCTACTTAACTTCAGTGCAACCAAACTTCTACGAACTCTGACATCAAGTTAATCCAAAGATAAAGCGAGTACGATCAAATCTGGCCTTGATGCTTCTGTTACTATTTTTTATTCTGTAATTTCGTTATAGTATGCACTGTTCGCAGTAACGTCTTTAGCTCGGGCGCGTTTGCTAGCACGTTGCTGACGCATGCATGCCCTTTAGGAATAAAACTGCATACCTGGCAGTGATTCAGAGCTGGCGCGCGGACAGTTCGTGTTTATTCTCTCTACAGTTCGGCACAGTTCGACTTTATGGACCAAGTCTGGTGAGGATAGACCACCATTTAGAACCCAACTTAAATAAAGCCTTCTGCTGTGAAGGCTAACATTGGATGCGTCCCTTCATTAGGCCTGAAATACGAAAAGGAAGGAGCAGTTTCACTATATTTTTACTTGAGTTTAGCGACTGTAGATATTTTCTTTCGAATGTTGACATTTATGAATAATTTTTATATTACTTTCTTAGCTGTTTGTATGCTTTGGGATGTTTTGTAGTTTTAAGACTGTAAAATAACCTAGTTAACACGTGTTTAGCAAAATAGCATTTTAATGTAGGCCTAGTAGCAGGTATTTCATTAAAAAAATGTTTCACTGTCAGTTTGCAGGGAGTAGTTAATTATTATGTGTACGTATTTTAAACTATGGTAATTTATATAAAACACACTAATTATTTTTCTTTCTTTTCCAGGTGAGTTCAGATGTGATTTACCTTCATTACTGTTGTCCAGCAGATCGTAAGTGTTGGAAAAACTTGAGTATTTGTTTTTTTTTTCTCCCTTCGATTATCTTAGGCTAATGAAAATGCAAACTTATTCACCTCGGGTTCGTACAGAGATGAGAGAAAAGAGCATGGAGCATTAGTAGCTATACTGAAGCCAAGCCCACATTGTTTATTCAGTTAGCAATATTACGGGGTTGTTTCGAAGCACAATCAGTAGAGGCACGAGTATTTCGCGCATTGATTCTAGGTCAGGCTGGACGCCAAGAACCTGTATATAACTGTAGCTTCTGTGATTAGACGACAGCTGTTTTGACACAGCTTCGGAGATCGCAAGCCAGTTGTAGATAACAAAATAATTCGTGGGGCTACCCACTTGTACGGTTAGAAGCCAATGGATATTCTACTTTGACCAGTGCGTATATAGGCCTGAGAAGTCTAGGCTGATATCAGATTAATACGCGAAATACTCGTGCCTCTAACAATCAGTTGTTCCTGTATGTGGACTGAAAAACGAGGTTATGGTTGGTCAACACACAGCCGCATTACACCCGTTGCTATAAGTAATAAACATAATTTTTGACTTACCAATATGGCTGACAGGCTCCTCCCCCTTCCCGATTCAAGGTCTCATTCCCCTCGCCATAAGACATAAGTTAAGCTCTATTTGTATGTTTCTCTAATCTCTGGGTTCGTATATGTTCTGTGCTACTGATTGTTGTGTATCCTTTCTACTAACGTAATCCATTTTTGGAACATGTAGGTACAATATTGTAAAACCGAAAAAAATCGCGTGAGAAAAGAAAAATGTTAAATGAATGGCTTACATATTTTTACAGTTCGCTACGTACAACTACGAACTAATGGATTATCTGCTATGTTATTCAAATGGAGAAAAATCGTTAAAATTTTTCTCAAACCCAACATACTACAGCTAGGCTTAGTTGTCCAATGAGATATGCCATATTGTATGAGATACGTAGTTTGTAGTTGTAAAGGCATACGTGCTCGCTTTATTATTTTTAATTCATTCGTGGATTTAGTATATTTGCGCAGTTATATGGTTTGGACAAGTCAGAATCATTTGTAAACGGAATTGGGGACGCTAATGAGTAGAGCCGCGATTTTATGGCGAAAAAATTTTTGCAACATTTGGTTTCGATGCGTCATGTGCACACCTGTAGCTCTGCTACATCGTCTGTGGTTGGATGATTTTACTCTCACTTGCCTTTGCAAATTATAGACGTACAGACTCACAATAATCTTATTCTGATTAGTGCAGTCAAATGAGAAACGTGTCTGAACAAAGTCACGCTGCCAATAACCTTGAAACAGAACTGCCGATGTGCACGTGAGTCACTGAAACAAAGTGGAGCAAAAATCTTTTCGCGACAAAATCGTGGCCCTACTAATGAGTTTCGCTCGTTTTTTAATTATGCGTCTGTAATCAGATAAATGTTCACCATAGGAAGTAGTATAACTTACAAACAATACAGAAGTGTAAGTGTTGTGTAAATAAATCTTAACCTATAATTATTTCGCGAAAATGGTCTGTTCCCACTAGTTAGCCTACCTTTTAGAGTGTGTTGCCATGTATATATAATTAAGTTACAGTACGTATCATGTAGGACTACTAGTCTATCGACACTATGTGGTACGTAAAAGCACCAAAGTTAATTCCATTAAAGTTGGTGCTTTGATAGCGAACTCAATATTTTGTGTAGAATCAACTCATTTTTACTGTGTCACTGTCGCCAGTCGTGGAAGAAAGTTGGTCTCACTGGGGAGCTAGCCATCACAGCAGATTACACTAACCCACGGAATGTAGTTCAAATACACATTGTAATATATTTAACTTTGAACACGTCATTAGATAGTCAGTTTTGATCTCATTACTAGAGACGGGAAACATTGGCGTGGTCTCTGGTCCATATACTAGCCTCAAAGAATATGTTGACTGGAGCAGACAACAGTTGTTCACCGCGGAAATATTGACACGGCAGGAGGTTTCAAGTAAGTCCAAGACCAGTTGCAAAAGTTGCATGAGCTAACAGTTGTCTGAGGTCTATATTGTGCCCAGAAGAAAGCACAAATTTTGTCAGTTCTCTGCACTGAATTCAGTAGACTTAGAGATACTGGAAAATCGCGAAAATTATCGAAGTAAGTGCAGTCTCCAATAAACTGTTGTGTATTTGTCCTACTATTATTGTTTGATGCATTTTGTGACACCTCAGAAACGTTTTGAGACGAATCACACACGTACTGAATTTAAACTCGAATGGTTCTAACTAGGCCTGTTGAAGATGAAAACTGTGCTTTAAATAAACTAAAGCTAGAGTGTAAAAATCGCGAAAATATGTCAAGTCAGTGCAGTATCCTATAAGCTGTAATATATTTATCTTAATATTATTACATGATGCCATTTGTGACGTTTGAACAGTTTTCCGACAAATCACACACGTTCTGTGTTAAAGCTGTTAAGTCATAAATACTCACGTTGAAGAGAAACAGTGCTTCAAATACACGATAACCAACATCGATACGTAACGCTTTGGATCCTAGTAAACAGCCGCCATTCTTCAGTATCTGTAAGTATACTCTAGCTTGCACATACTTTATTAGATTTTCAATTGTTTTTTTTTTTGTCGATGATACATTTGAAGATCTGTATTTACATTTGGTCTTCCCAGCCTACGAGTGTATGGTGGAAGTGTACAGGGTTTTTGTAGTGCATGAAGTTGTAGTCTTGACGTCATACGTAATCCCAGCCGACTGCCGTGGGAGCTGTTCCTTTCAAGCTGTTTCCCATCTTTGTTCTGTACCATGGTGGCGGGAGGGGAGAGGGAAGGTAATTTTGTTCCATTGTGCCTTCCTCATTTTCCCGCCCGTTAAATCTAGCCTCTCATCAGTCATCGGGTAGTTGTGTTGCAAGTAAATTCAGTTTTCGACAGTTTATTGTTCTCGTAGCTTTGTACTGTAACTATTCGGGCATGTTGTAGGGTATTCTGTTTCGTATAACTTCGGTAAGTTCTTATAGTTCTTTGGGCACCTACTGTTTACGATTACAAAATGTCAGTCACAAGCCTAAACAAAATCTACCAATGGACGTCTCAGGTTAACTTACATTATAGTACCAGGCATATACAGCACATAAAAGTTAGGAGCCAATATCAAATTTTACTGATGTTAAAGTATATAAACGGAGTCGTAGATCACGATTTTTTTAACGTTATGCCTTGTTGTTTAAGTTGGGAAATTATCGAAAGTATCCGGTGCCAAGGCCAAGTTAACGACGACGGTGGAAAACAGTGGACCTGTGCTTAGGAAATTAAATATACACATACGTGCTGAAATATTGCAATACTTTCTGATATCAGAGACATCGTATTGCTTATTGTATGAAGAATATTTTGTAAGTCATTCATGATAAAGTAATCACTTTTAAGACCCCTTCCATCAAGAGTTTGCCACAAATAGGTTTTATTATATTTCATACATTTATAGTGTTAATAAAGTCCCGTGGCAATAATTACATGGACAAATGACAGGACGGCGGAAAACAAAATATTTAAAGGTCTTATAAGTTTTCACTTTGCCGTGAGCAAACTATAACACGTGTAGCTGTATATTGGATAGTAGGAATATAGGGCGCCAGTAAAGATAAACGCAAAACCGCGGGAGAATTTAGACGAGGAAAGAACTTAGAAATACAGGCTGTAGTGCGGTATGAGATTATCTTACGAAAGACGATGGGGAGAGTTGCTTCATTGCCTAGTCTAGTACTATACCGGCGTCGCTGAAAGAAATGTTGTATTTATTTACTTTGCTGGACATATATTGGCGATTATGATGGGAATGTAATGTTCCGCGATTGAAGGTAAGGATACGGTGAAATATGCAACAGGCGTATTGAGCATTGTTGCAGCGTGTTGGAGATAATTTTAAGAAATACATCGAAACATGTGTTCGATATCTTTATCTACGAAAAGAACACACATTTAAAACGGCGCTTCTTAATTTCGGTTTTTTAGACATCATGCTTAGAAACATGGTTTCGGGGCATCTCAAAATAGTCAAAAACGGTTTTTTTTCAGACTGCTGTCACGTAGAAAATACCAAACGGTATCGTAAAACAAAAATAGAGAAGCACACTGAACTTAACTACCCTTTTGAAAAATGCCAACGGCCAAAACTCTGCACGCCGTTTTGGCGTCTCACGCATAAAGACGACACTGTTGTTGACGCACGAGGCAGTCTAGCTCTTATCGCCTGTTGCATAGGGCTCTTATGTCCTCGGGAAGACTAGGATGGCCTAGGTTCTGTTGCATGCTGGCAGCAGTAGACGCAGCTTGTGGCACATCCTGTGGCGCGGCCAGGTGGCGGTTGCGTGTATATACAACATGCCCGGGGGCGAGGCAAGGAGTCTACCTCCTTCCCCTCCCTAGCTTCACTCCTTGCTCTGGAGTGGCCTCTGGGCGGGAGAGAGGAAGCAGCCATCACGAGGTAGGGGAGGGAAGCCACCGCCGCGAGAGGGGAGGGGACCGGCAGCCGGCCCTGGTCCAGGGAGGGGAGGGGGTCGCGTGTCCGGAGCGTGGCGCGCCGTGCGCCTTCGTCCGGCCAAGGTTATTGCCTATTTCAGCTCTCTCCTCTCTCCGCTCTTCTTTCTCGCAGCGCCTTCTCTCTCGGTTGGGGTGACAATAACAAATGCTCCCTCCCTCGCCCGCCCGCAATCAACTGCCCCCTCCCCGCTCGGTACGTCCCCCTGCATTCAGCCGTGCTTCGCACCAAATCTATAAATTATTAAACTGGAGTGCTGGGGCGGCGATTAACGAATGGAGGACTAGGAACCCAGTGTTCTCTCACCCCCCTCCCTCCATGCAAAGGGCAGATTGTCGCAAGCCAGCAACAAAGGCCACAGAAAGGTGGTGGGGGAGGGAGACAGGATATTGTTTTCGAAATGGTTCTTGACTAGACTGCACGTGCGTACCTCCTCGCTTATTAGGGTGGCCGTTGCCTCGGATTGAATTTTCGTGTAGCCCCTGCTTCTAAAATATTTTTAAAGACTGGTCGAGAGAGAGAAATTTAGGCAAGGAAACTTAATAAGTTGTGTTCGAATATGTTTTGTTTTAAAACTACAATTGCTTATCATATCTAGTTTGTTAAGCCATTTAAAACTGAATTAGACACAGTTCCCGTATGGAGATAAAAAAAATCCGGTTTTCTTGCGTACCTTTTGTGAAAAGCTTCCTCGATTTGTTAATTTCTGCAATTATCAGAAGTCATGGTTTATGATAGCAAAATATTTTACTAAAGTGTTTATCTTTTCAAGTAGTAGCGTCAAATTCGTTCATCACAACGAATCATCATGTCCAACTATGAGACCAGAATTTACGATATTCGAAAATTGTATCTGTGTCGAGTGTGGTTATATTATAGCTCAAGACCATTATTTTCGGGGATGCTGTGAGCATGTTCACAATCTCAAATTTATTTCTGATTGATGAGAAACTAAGATATATCTTTTGTCGATAACGCCATGACCTTCTGTGCATGTGAAGTGTAACAACATATCGTTCGTTAAGTGAGTTCAAGTGGGGAAAAAAATCATAGTTTTATATTTGTAGGAAATGGTGCTAGTTTTTGTAGACATTACTTGGGAGTAAATGTTCCACTTACAAAAATTAGGCTCAGTCAGTTTACCAGTAATGCCATTCCAATTCAACATTTGCATTTATTTACTTGAAACAAACCAATGAACATAATGAAATAATCCGCAGAGAAACTTCATGTCACGAGTTACGGCTTAAAGCATATAAATACCACTACAAATAGTTTTAAAAAATTTCTATAATAACTGAAAAATTTTTAATTTCAGAATTTTCTTCAAAACACAAAAGACTGTTGTAGTGAGTTTTTATATACATCAAGCTGTAGCCCGTGACATGTATTTTTACTGTGAATTATTTCGTTTCATTATGCTCATTGGTTCAGGGGTTTGTGTGAAGTAAAAACTGCAAATGTTGATTTTTAAATGCGTTATGCGTTAACTGGCTGTGCTAAACATTTTTGTAAGAGAAAAATTTACTCCCAAGTACCGTCTACAAAACAAGCAGTGTTTTATACAAATATAAAATTAATATTTTCCCCAATTTACAGTGATTCCTCTACATAGGCTTCGTCTGTGTGTGAGGCACAGAATAAGTGGAACGCCAAGGGTGCAGATGAGTTGCGTTTGTAGTACGGCGTCACATCTATGCACAATGCGCTCACCTAACAAACATAGTTCTGTTGTCATTGTTGTTATTATATTTCATATAATATTTTTAAAATGTGTTCGCCTAAATTTTATTGTTGTGAGAATAATGTTTTGAAGTAGGCCTACAACACGTGTTTTTATCCATCTGATTTACGAATCAAGTTGGTATCTTATCAGATACGCAGGTATAGGCGCCGGAAACTATTCTTAAATGCTCAATGTGACAAAGTGATACAAACATTTCTACCTTTAATGCCTTTGCGTTTATTTAAAATGTAGAATACCGTTGTTTTATTTTAAATAGTTATAAAATACAGAATTTTCAGCGTCATTTATGCATCAGTTGTGATTCTAAAAGGTTGTGCTTACCGTGCAGCATCTGAGAGTCGTTAAGTTTTTAAACTTATATAGAGACATCCCTGGCAGCAAAATAAGCGTGCCTTGCCATGACAATTCTGCAAGCTTGCAGCAAGCTTGCCATGTCGAGCAATAAGCTTGAATCAAACTTGAATCAAGCTAACTACTCTCCACACGACAAGTCTGCAGCAAGCTTGCGAGGAAAGCTTGATTCAAGGTTGCTGCAAGCTTGCCTCGTACAAGGCAGGTTACACTTGTAAAAAATAGGCTTGACTCAAGCTTGAATCAAACTTATCAAGTAGGGCTTGTAATGGCAAGCCTAAATCAAGTCAGTTGCAAGCTTGCCGCAAGCTACACGCTATTTGAGATAGTTTCGAGTTCTTCACGTAGGTAGGCAGATATCGTGCACGTTAAATTATATTTCAAGAAAGGAGCAACGGTTACATGCAGCAGGATATTTCAAGTGTCGGTAGGGAGACAGCTTGACTTTCCGCGCTATGTGATAAGGAGCATCCCTACATAGTATATACCTGATCAAGCGGCAGACGGACGTACACTTGTAGCAACAGCTGGGCGTGTTCTTGTCTGAGAAGACACACTGAGGGTGGAAACCAAGGTACACATTGACCGGAGGGAGAGCATCTGCGAGTGTAGAAGATAAAAAGGGTCAGAAAATACTAAAACATTCTTCGCTTTTAGTTGGTTTTCTCGCAAGAAAAAAATAAGTTAGTAAAGGATTTTAATACACGTAAGCATTCACATAGGATGCATCGAGGTTATGTGTAAATTATTTGTTTAATAGACGAATATGTATTACAAACAAATGTTGCTAAATTACAATATTCCGCTGAAATTGCAATTTTTAAAATTATTATTTTGATATTTCAGTCCCAAAACTTCGACTCTAGTAACGAAGGTATAGTCTATTCACTTTAAACTGAGCACTCACCTACACTTTTAATATACAAAAACTATGTTTTATTTGGACCAAATATGTTAACTTTGGGATTAGAGGAATGTTTACATTGGTTTTTAATCCAGGGAAGTTTTCAAGTCAAAAATATTTAAGGTGATTGCAAAATGGCTGTAAGAAATATTTAAGCATTGCTCACTTAATCGTGAACAGTTTATAAGACCTTTGTCTTTGCTTCAAAAATGTTTTACTGTTGTAGGTGTATTATTCTTGGAGGAATTAGAATAAACAAAACATGTTGAAGTGGTTGTAATTTATTGAGTCAGGACGCTCCATAAGTTCGCAGTGCTTGGGCTCGTCGACTCGTGTCAGCCAGCAGAACCGTCCGACGCAGGCGGCATGGTGAGCTGCGAGGAGCTGCCCTCGCTCGGTCGATCGTGAATGGCTAACTAGCAGCACACGCACTGAATCAATGAATAAGTATAGAGTGGTTGGACGTGACGCGCCTATCCTAGTACCCGGCGCGAGCCTCACACACGCAGCGCTACTCCCAACTAGTTACATCCATGTAATGGCTGCTCCGCTACCGACCAGCATAACTGCCCTTGGTTCAGACATAACCACAGCCAGGGACCTGGCAAGGGGGGAGAGGAGGTTTCTGGGTTCAACCCATCCCTCTCCTTTAGAAATAGGTAAGACAAAAATAATTGTACCCTTAAAAAATCTTAATATTACAACTAGTGGAATATTCAATGTTTAGACACTAAAACTGATTAAGTAGTACAATTTTGCACCTTGAAATTCAAATTTTCCCGGCCGAGTTCCCCCAGACCTCCCCCTCCCCTTCCCAAAACAAAAATCTTGGTTATTCCGCTGACTTGATACATACCATACTTCGAATAACTTCTGTCAATTACTGTATGACTAGGGCCCCTGGATATTCACAAAAATGTTTTGCACTAACTTGTTTTAATGTCTTAGTGCGGTGATCTCATGTTCATTTTAGAAACAAAATTTTTCAACCGACACTGCATAGTCAAATACGCATGTGCTACACATAAACGTTATTTGCCATAAAACATGTCGAAACATTTATTATTTACTTGGGAAGTAGGTTGACAGCGATGTCATTAGAGACTGTTACTCACAAATTGACCCGACGACAGGAACTAGAAAGTAATCGGCCGTGTCCCATGTTAAGGAACTGTCGCGTCATTCGTCTGGTGGGATTTCGAGGAACCATGGTAAACTGAAATCAGGATGACCGGAGCCGGGACTTGAACCCTATTCTTCTGAATGCGAGTCCGACGTGTTATCGTTGCGTCACCTCGCTCGATCAGACCTGTTAAAGTTAAACGGAAGTTATTCAGTTAGTTTCGCTCTTGACCTACCCTAACTTTCGACAGGTGGAGCTTAATTGAGACCGGCACACTATTTACATCGCAGCAAGCTGTTGGATATTAGATATATGTTTTGATGGCGACTTAAGGTAGCTGTCTAGGTGAACGTATTTTGCGCGTTCGAGGTCTAGAAGTGTGGAAGCGGTAAGGATAAGACAAAGTGCCTGCAAGAAACTTTCAGCGGTGACCTTATCATTTTATGGTGGTTTATTAAAGTTAATGTATATTGTAAACGTCTATACATTTTATAAAATTCTGCGCCAAGATTTATATACCTAGAAGAGACCACAAAAATCTAGTATTTTCGCCTTTTCCGGCCGTTAGAAAATAATGCTTTAATGAATAGTGGTGAACTTGGAATGAGTATAGACGCGTGTAAGTGTAACGTTCTTTAATGCTGTTCTGCACTAAAAAATTTGTAATTTAATAATCGCCCAACTCTCTCACAATATGTTAATTGTAATTTCCCACAAATAAATTGTTTCTCGGTTCCATATTTTTTGTTCAAACGTATGGCAAAGTATTGATTTGACTATTGTCGCCACTTACTCTAAGTATGAATTATTTAAACGATACGAATGAAATAGTTTTAAATGAAAGTCGATTGATTAAGCTACAGAATTACACATTTGTTATGTCACATAAACATTATTGTTTAAAAATACAGGGCTTCAAATACAAGCAAAAATATAGGTAGGCTACATTCAAGGATTGACATTCGTAGCAGTCGTCTCGTATTACACTACGTTGTGCAGTCTTGGCCTACACTGGTCTCTCCTCACGTAGAGCTGGCCCGGACGTAGTGCCGGAGGCTGCGGTACAGGTGCAAGCTCGGTGAGGGGAGAGGGGAGTAGACAGATCGACTGCGCCAGGTGTATGACGTCACAGCACAGCAGCGCGCAAGAGTCTGACCTCAGCAGGTACATCCCGAAGTTTACTTTCAAGGGCACGCAGCCCGGACTAGCCTTACCACACGGAGGTTTAAAAAAAAGCCTGTCAATTTTGTCATACGTAAATAATCATACTAAGAGGGAATGCGTTGGGTTATTTTAATATTTAATAACGTTTAATTTTTATTAAGAATAACATGATCAGGTGGCGGGAATTTCACGCCGACAGTCTTCAAAAGTCCAATGCACTTCAAGAGACTCATTTAATGAAATACCTCGTCCTGTTAAAAAGTCTGATCTTTTCGAGCATCACGTAAAATCCGGTGTGACACAAAAAGAATATAAAGGAGGACTTGTTCTTTGAAAATGTTCGTTTTGTCCACGGAGAGCTGAAACATTTGAATATTCTCATTTGTAACATCATTTTTATTGTATCATAAAAAATTTGACAAACCTTCATTTCAAAAGAATACTTGTAACTTATAACTATTTTTAATTGCATGTGTTAATAATAAAATGTCCATAGTATCTAAACGGGATTTTCTTAGCAACATATTTTTTTTTCTAACTCACCATAACAGCAAAGGCGTCGGAGGCCCAGACACAGAAAAGCCTGTTTTGTGGTGGCGACAGACTTTTTTCCTGTAGACCTAGGAGTGGAAGGTGACTCTCAGTAATGAGCGTTTTAGTCTACGCCTATGCAAGAATCGTGCAGACAGAAGGCAAGTAGGCTGCACCGTGGCCTTACTGAAACTGAAGATGGCCACGATTAGGAGCCACATTTCCCATCTTGTAATAGCTAGCTACCCGGGAGATAAACTCGGCAAAGATACCGCAATTACTGTGTCAGCTAGGAGACGCTATGCATGCAGAATTGTAGAACTAGGTTATAAAATACGTGTGTAGGAACAAGAGGAGGGTAAGGATAAATTAAATATTATGTAGTCAGAAAGCAAAGAGAAAGGATTGTTCGAGATTACTGTCTGTCTTTCGTTGCTGGTTGCACTGTGATTTAGTTTGTGACTCGGGCTGTGTCTCAATTCAAGAGTGTGTAGTACACTCTCACTACCCACTCTTCCCTCTCGGCCACTCTGGCTCAATTTGTTCGAATTGGGACGTCTACTTTCGCACTATGTACTCAGCACACTGTATTCTGTCGGCAGCAATTGTAAGTATATAAATAAATAATCTACACTGCGAACTATGATAATATTTAATGTAGGTTATTGTTATTATCTACTATAATATATTTATTGAATACAAGAATGGTGGGTTAAAACAACGAACAATGAGCAAAAATAATTCTTAACAAACACAAGTAAAATGGTTTAACTTTAAAGCAATATGGCTGCCACAGAGGGTGCGAGAGTGAGCTGCGAGGGAACATCATCGCTCACTCTCATTCACTCTCCTATTGCACACTCTCCCTTTGAGTTGGGACAGTATAAAGTACCCTCTATGACGTCAAGAGTGGACGAGAGAGTACTCTTTCAGCGAGTTGGGACACGGCCTGTATGTGAGAAATAACAGCTCTGGTGGAAGTCGAGACGCGTGACCACGTACTCCAGCCTTCTTGACGCTGTTTAGTGCATTGGAGGCTAAGTGAAGAAAGCGGTACGGAAAACTTAACTGTCCCCAAAATTAACTTTCTAAATAGAAAACTTAGCGACACCAAATGTATGATGTTTTAAAGATTTTATTTACTGTAAATCAAAAGTAAGGTTTTCTGATAGCTGTGAACAGCCGCTATTAAAATATTTTATTAGTTATAAAGAAAATTTTTTTGTCTGATATGCGGTCCATTGTAAACATGTAGTCTCTACCTATGCATGTGTGGTCACAAACCATACGGTATTATTACTTCATTTTTCGATGGTCTTATGGAATAATAAACTACCAACAAAATTTATAAACAAAAAATATTTTAAGCCTTGTATTAAAATGGATGTTTTTTTGTCTTCTATGGGATCCTATGCCACTCATTCGATTACAATGGAACTTTGGTGAGTTACGTGCCCGCTAAGGTTTCTGTAAAAAATTGGTATTTGAGGGGGGGGGGGCAAAACGGATTAGAAGGTCAGAACGGGATACCCAAAAGAATTTAAGTGGCGTTGCAACGCACTCCGAGATAACTAAATTGACATATAAAGTTGTTCTTACAAAAAAGCACAAAATATAAACGTTACTCATGGGGTACTTAACAGCTGAAATAATTATTTATGTCATCAGAATCGCACGAGATATTTTCTTGGTATTTCTAAATTATTATCCTGTGTTTTATATTTAACTTTTGAAGTAGCGATTTATTTTAAAATATCTATAGTTTTATATCTCGCCGGATACAAGATAAAATTTGCGTTTCTCGAAAACTGTTTATTTAAAAAAAATACTTTTTGAAGATTGTTTACATATTGACGTACGGCAAAATAAATTTGTATAAAATATTTTTCAATTGAATAGTACATTAACAAAAAAAATGTGTTTTCACCAGGGAAATCTTGTAAATTAATGTCGAAACATTCATGTGGAGATTAGAGGGATATCTTGTATTCAGCAAATTGTTCGACGTGAAACAAAATAGCTTTAGAAGGTTTGTAACAGTTTGCAATATATTTTGCATTTTACAAGACATTTCTTGAAAACTGGCTGCTGATTATTTGTATCGCTTCAAACAATCGTTGTACAGTTTACAAGAATTCAGTCGAAAGTATAAAAAAATGTTAGTAAATATACAAAAAAGTTAAAAAAATATACAGACATATTTGTATATTTCCAAGAATATTTTTTAAGGTATACAAATTTTTTGAAACGTTACAAAAATATTTTGGTAACAATTTTCCAAAGTTATTTTTTTGTGAAAGAGCAAAATTTATTTTCCAGTGTGGTACTGTTTAAAAAATTGTCTTTCGCATCGTGTAATGAAATATTCTTTAAATCTATGAAGGGGTAGGTCGGGTTGTGAATGGGGCGAAGAGGCGGTAGTGCAGGGGTGTCCAGGGGCCGGGGGTTAATTTGCCTGAGAGTGGACGCGGCTGCAGCCGGGGCCGGCATAAATAAGCGCAGGGTCGTTCGTCGCACATGTCGTATATAGGACATGCAGAGGCCATGAAAAACACCCGGGCCACGGGACTCCTCGGGAGAGAGGGTGTGCGGGAGGACGGACAAACTGTTGGTCCGAGCACTAGGTCCGGCAGTAGATGTTCGGCCGGAGACTTGCCCTGCTCCTGGTAGGTCTGTAACTCACAGCATGGACTCTTCTTTCCAGCTGCCGACGACTAAACGCTCAACGCCCTGCTGATTTATTCTTTCCCGCGTTCCAAATTAAAATAACCTCTCCCGACGACCTGGTTGGATTGCCGACACGGCGGGGAGCGCGCCGCTGCTCATTAAAAACTATCTCACGTCGATTACTAGAAACTACTAATGTTATTCATTGGCATCGGGTTTTAACGATGAAAGTCATGAAATCGCCAAAGAGGTTATGCATGCCCTGTAGTTTATACAGATTGCGAAAACATTTTCTCTTTTTGTACATTCTGTTAAGTCTATCATAGCTACAGTCGTGAGTTTATCGCGAAAAGATTTTCGCACAATTTTGTTTAAATTCCTTTCGTGCACATAGGTAGCTGTGCTTCATGGTTATTGGCAGCGGGTCTTTGTTTAGACCACCTCTCTCATTTGACTGCATCAATCAGAGTAATGTTGTTGAGACAAGCTACGTCTGTAATTTTGCGACTAGAACTATTAAAGACAAGTGAGGGATCAAAACATCCAATCACTAACCACGAAGCAGAGCTGCAAATGTGCACACAAGGCATTGGAATCACGTGATGCAAACATTTCCCCCCTTAAAATCGTGACTATAACCATATCATGTTTAGTGTTAACTTCAGGAAATTCTGCCACTTATTATGGCACATTCTTTCTAATTGTAAGGTAATTTGTCTGTTACAACTGAAGACGAAATGCACCGTACAGTTAGAGAAATCGACATCTTAGGTTCATCTTTGGGCCGTATCTATAGACCTTTCGAATGACAACCAACTGCTCACCAATGCTTTCTCTATGGGGATAGCAGTTGGTTGTCATTCGAACGAGGTTTATAATATTGGCCCTTAGTCGCATCCATTTAAGGTGAGCCGGGTTTCGTTTCCAGCGGAGTCAACATGGATTTTTGCATGTGAGTGCAGACAACGCAGTTGATCGGCGGGCTTTTTCAGGGTTTTCCTGCTCCATACATGCCCCTCACCTGCCACCAAATTCTAGCGCTGCCTGTACTTACCGCAGGTCATCATTCACCGTCATTGAAAGCCTCAGTGATCTTCTGGGTGGACGAACTTTGTGCGCATCACGAGTAGCTGTAGCCATGGCAGATCAGCCTTACGGGTTTTTTGTTGAGCTTTTTGAAGAGGTCGAGCACATAGTTGCGTCAATATATGCTTGGAGCGCTAGTGGAAAACGATCCCAGCACCCCCAAACGGCTGCGGCTGTAACTTGTTCAGACTTTATACTAGCCCCTCCCTCTTCCTGTCAAAAAACGGTTTGATTGGGACAGTTTCATAGCCGTCTTTAGTAGAAGACCGCGGCCTTAGATCGGCAACACCGTCAGGAAGGGCCATTTTAACACTTCTTTTAGTTCTCCAAAAGTGACTCTACCTTATTCGTAGAGCCAGTGATTTTTTGGTGAAAAGAATTCTGTTTCTTTGCTTCATGGCCAGTGATTGGAAGTTTGTAACTTTCGGAGTCTCGGGGTCCTACCCGCAAGTCACAGACGTGTGGTGTCGCGGAAACATTGTTCTGGTTGGTGCAGTCAAATGAGCCACGCCTTTGCCCTCCTATAATCTGCCAATAACCACGAACCAGAGTTGCAGGTGTGCACGTAAGGCATTGAAACAAGTTGTTGCAGAATTCTTTTCACCAGAAATCACTGGCTCTACTCGTTATTGTGCCATACCTATCGGCGAATCGGGGGAAATTGCCGTTAGCGAGACAAAATAAGTGTTAAAATGACCCTTCCCGACAGGGTTGCCAGATCTAAGGCCGCAGTCTAAAGACTCTATGCTCATTTAAAACACTGTTTTTAAGCCTTCCAACATAACTAAAAACGGCTTTTATGAATGCCGTATTTCAAAATGTACTAACCGGATGTATGCGTAACTCCTATAGTAACGTGCTCGGAACTATGCTGCAGACTTCCCACTAAAAAAATAAAATGTTCACCGCTGGAAGTCCCATAGTAAACATGTAGCGGCGGGAATGTTGCACGATAGTTCAGCGCTTAGCTCGTTGCGGCGATACAGCATTTGATGACAGCTTCAAGGTCGTACTTATACTTATATAACGCCGACATTTATGACCCTCTAACGAGAAGGAAGGTGGCAACCTTAACCGCTTACCATAAATTCACTTACTTATTTTGTGCTGAATTGCTGACTGACATCTCGTCGAACGCTGACGACACTTAGACAGTACGTGTCCTTGGAATTGTCAAAATGCACTGAGGTTGTGTGAAACGATATTGCTGAAAGCGGATGCGCGAAACTTCTCTTGTTGTAGTCTGCCTGTTGAGTTGGTTGCCCTGCGGCACACGACGGCCTTCTTTCTGCCTGTCCTTCAGTTACTGTGTCCAGGTGCTTGCTTGCTCTCGAGACGGATACACAACAGGTTTTTCGATACAAGTATAGGTTTCAAGATACATGTTTTGTTTTAGTTACAGGCTTTCAAGATAGATTCAAGGCAAATGAAGGAAACTTCACGTTATTTTGAAGTGAAGTGTAAAGATTTGATCAGCGCCTAAGGGAAATGCCTACCTTGAGCTGTTTTGCGCGTCTGAGTCTCAGAATCGTCGAAGACATAAGGGCGACCTTGAAGCGCACATCGCATGCCACATCGACACGAGTCAAGCGCTGAACTAGCATGCTATATTTCCTCTGATCCATTTTTACCATGAGGCTTTAAGCGGTGACAATGTAATTTTACTGGTGAAAAGTTTGTAGTAAAGTTAAGTGCATGATTTTATTCCAGTTAAACGCACGTCCGGTTAGCAAATTTTGAAGTACGTCAGTTTAAAATTTCATTTTTAGCTGTGTTAGAAGGTCTAGTAGCATGCATTTTTAACTATACGGAGTTCATTCGTTTAGGAGCTACGATACCACAGACAGACACGTCAAACTTATAACACCCATCCTTTTTGCGTCGGGGGTTAATAATGTGTTTTAAAGGGCATGATTTATTTATTTAACATGCTGAGGTATTTAAACAATGAACATGTGAAATTTTACCTGGAGATGCTGTTTTTGCCACCGTTAGTGCGTGGAATATTACCAAGCAATGTTATAATTTGCCCTCTGTATAAAATGTTTTAAAATTTATAGTTCTTTTCTTGGAAACCCGTTAGTCAGTAGAAACATTTGTACATTTTCAGATGTTTTCCTTATGCTTTATGAAACGAAATGTCAGTACCTATACAAGCAATCCCTTGGCGAAAGATTTTCCACGCTTTTTCGTTGCAAAAACCACGAGGAAAAAAAGACAACGTAACTGCCAAATAAACGTGTCTAGTAACGTAACAGCATGTTTTTGTTGGTTCATAAGAAACTGACCAGTACAATACTGTGAAATTGCATTCTTTTATTCCCGTATATCCCAGAACACCACAAGCGCTTTTGTTGAAAACCTGACTGTAGACATTTCTCGGAATACCTGTCTTTTCATCTTGTTGGATAAAGGAGCATCTACATTGAGAGAGATAGAGTGAAAAAGAGGGAGGGGAGGAATCAAGGGGGTGTTTGTGTGTGTTGTCAGATTTAGGAACATTCGCTATGCAAGCTTCAGTATAGAAAAAGTAAAGGATGGGAAGATTTATACAAGGAATTATTGTAACCGTAAAGGAAAAACAAGTGTTGAAATGACGTTAACATTCCCAATACTAAGAATTGTTCGCTGTATTGCGATTAGAATGTGCGTCAAACTCAACTTTAGGGGGAAGTAATCTCACCATTTTAGTTTTATGTAATTTGCATCATTATTTTTGCGTCACATTAATTTCTGAAAATTTAACTTCGTTAGAACTTGGAAATTTGTACTTATAGGAAGTCTGACGTCACGAGTGAAGAAATTTTATCCAGCAATGAACAACTAGGTTCTTTACCGCTGGTGAAGGGTGACGTGATGTATGGAGCAGCAACGGAATGAAGGGAAGGGGAAACGGAATATCTCCGAGATTCCCACTTGCAAAAATCCAGGGACAGACCCCATCGCGAATCGAACCCGGATCCGGATTGCACCAAACGCGGACCTCTGATATCACAACAAATGTTTAATTTATGTTAGTTCTATTACAGAATCTGAAACCTTTCAAAGTAATTAATAATCTACTCAATACATTTATACGGCGTTGACAAATAGAGGCATTCCGTAAATACTAACCTTAAATAATCTACATGGTTATTACGCTGTGTCTTAACATAGCCACAATTTTAAAGCCATGATCTTTAATTTATTTCAAACAATTGCAAATAACTCATATATTTTATAATAAAGCTTCAAATAATTTGATACTGTGTACAGTCATACGATACACAATTTTGTCAGAGTGTCTTTTTAAACCAGTGTACCGTTTGCTAGCAAAAAAATTATTTTGTTTCATTTTGGCTTATTTTGACAACAAAGTATGTGCTATTTCAGAGGGGCAGAAATCTAAAAATTTGTTTTGTGTATTGCAACAGAAAAATTCAGATACAAACCATGATATATGAATGTTAAAACTGCCGGAATGAATTTTAGATATGTGTGTTAATTTGCGTTAAAAAAAAGTATTTTCGAAACCACTGCTAAACTGAAGAGCGAGACCTTGATAACGAAGTTTTAACTAAACGAGATGATTTGTTAGTAAAAACACTTGTTGTATTACTCCTTGAAAACTGTAAATAGTTTTGAAAGCAAGTCGTCACATCTGCGTGTTTGTAGTGTCAGTGGAAACGGTATGTGAATGAAGTTAAAAAAAAATCTACGCGCTGCTGTGATTACACAGTGAAGAGGCGTGGCCAACACTCGGCACGCTAGTCTCCACTTGACACGAGACTTGTCACGTGATCTGTGCCGTTATTAGCGAACATAGAGTGAAGAGTTGCTTGCACACTCTTATTTAGGATTTAATTGTGTAGCGGCGAACCCTGGGTGTCACCACGTATAGGAGAGATGACCATTAGGGCGCTGCAGTGACCTTGCTGTGATTGGCGTAGTTAAATTAGAGACGTCACTTCACAAAGACACCTGCCAATAACGATCAAGTAGAGCTGCAGATGTGCACTTAAAATGAGTTAAGGCTCGGCAGCAATCGCCCTATTGAATTAATTTATTTTTCGCTCTATTTACCTTGCGATGGAATAAAAGTTCAACTGCGATGCTGTTATTGTAGCGCAAGGTAAATAGAATTGATATTATAACAACAAATTTCACATTTTTCTTCTCAGAATTTCATAAGAACGAAAAATAAAATATTTGAATATGGCGACTGATGCCGAGCCTTAAATAAACTGGGGCAACATAATTTTCGCGAAAAGTTCGCAACTTTGCGGGTAGAAATCCATAGTCACAAGAGAGTTAAGACACACATTGACTGACTATGAAGCACAGCTACAAATATGCACGCAGGCCACTGAAATAACTGGTACTAAATTCTTTGCACAAAAAAATTCACGGCCCAGGACTCTTGGTTTGGCGAGAACAGCGAGAGAATTTTTTTTTCTGGTTCATAAAAGTTAATGCCTAGATTACAGGAGCGCAGTATAAACAAGAGAGTGGGCAAGGTTACATCGCGTACCCCTTCTGATTCTTTGAACCAGGGACAAACCGTAATATACCTATCTACTTTCAATAATTTTAAAATAAATATTACTTAATTAATATAATATATGATTTAAAGTTATTTCACGAAAGCAGTTATCCCAGATGGTGATCATTAAAATTAGAACAGCGAATATTACGTTTGCTCTCCCCCCCCCCCCCCCAGGCTTTCTGGAATTTTAGTTGTGCCTCTGCTAGGCAGAACCAAACAGTGAGAAAATGTAATAGGAAAAGAAAAAAGTGTTACTTGCTACATAGAACAGACTTAAAATGTGCGTTCATCTGGCTTGTCCTAGGTTAGCTATACCATTGGCTGTACTGAAACAGAACAGTGAATGTAGCAAGTGTTAAAAATAGCGCGTCGGCCCGCGGGCTAGCGTGTCTCGCTGTCTGGTTGAGAGTTCACTTTCTTGTGTCGTGTCGTCGTGGCGCGGACAGTCGTGAATGGCGTGCCGCGTCGTACGTGAAGAGTCCGCTTCTCGCTCGGGCCGCGGACGGACGGCGGGCGAACCACTTGCACGCGACGGTTTTTTGTCGCGCCGCCCGTCAATGGCCACCGCCACATCTCCCCTCCATCACGACTTCTCCTCCGGCGATGGGCATCTTGGCCGGTCGTGGGAAGACTCTGGCCACGCGACGCCTTCCTTCCCCTCCCGCGGTTGAAGGAAAGGTGGGGTGGGACACTAGCCACAATAGTGGAGGGGGGTAGGGGAATACCGCGGAGGGGAGCCGGAAGACAACCAGTTCCACGACGTACCGGAGGTCAAGGCAGCGCGTGCGACAGTTGTGAACTCGGTGACCAATTGAAGGAGCGGGTGTCTTTCACCTCCCGTGGGAATTATTTTCCCCCGCGGAATATTAAAACTAGTTTGCTCCCCAAGTCCGCCGGAAGTGATCGCTTTTTTTACTTTCTCGTTCGCGTGAGCGCCGATTTCTTGTGTGTCTTGTCTTTCGTAGTCGACTGCGCAAGTTAGCTTTGCTGCTGATTTAGTTGAGACCGTCTCAGCCCTTGTGTTGTAGATAAACGCTAAAAAACACTGTGTGAAATCTACATGATTTTTTTTTTAAAGTCATCATGGAGGAACAACCTTATGCTATGAGAAACAAAGCATACCAACTCATTAGAACTACAGGACGAGGAATCTGGCACATCCTAGGTAGTTTAGTTAGGGTATGTTGGTATATCGTCTACTTACCCGTAAATCGGCGTTATTGCTGTCAAATTGGGGTGACACAGTGCCACTCAAAATGTTTATTTTTGGTCGTTTAGTAGGTAATATCAAAACTAGCGTGGCTAGATTAAATGTATGGTTTTGCGTAGGCCTACACAAATCTAATTTCTAATTTCTTACTTAGGCCTAAACATTTTGCGAGTCAAGGGTGGCCACTCACATATGAAATCTGAAATCATCAGGGAAATTGTGGCCACCTGGGAAATTTCAGGGAATTTTTGGTCCATCTGAATAATTTCATGGAATTTTGAGCTTCCATCAAAGTCATAAGATGGAAAATCATGGAATTTTGAGAGTATTATTTTCCTTTCGATCGAAAAATTTGCCTCACGTAGAGGTGATTATACTTCATTATGGAGTTAATTGTTGTTTCTGCTGAGTTTTAACCAAGTTCACTGGCTGGACAGCACAACAGTGTTAACAAGGATATGAAATCTTGAGCCTTTATTGGAAAATGTCTTGAATAAATTGTTTAAAAATAGTTTTCATTAAAAATCACGAAACATTTTGGTATTTTATTAGACCTGTTAACGACAGCAGCGCTACTAGATGCAGAATTTTTCCCTGTGCCAAACTCTCCCCTAAGAAAACACTTTTTTTTTCTAACTTGTAGTAGAATTAATCTTACCGCAGTGTATGGTTGACGTCGAATCGGTGTCCGTCATGCGGTGTCATTGAGGAGAGTATGTGAAGGTAGATATTTTGGTCAGCACTCTACATCTGGGTCTTAACCTGCCTCCCTACCTGTGCGTCAAACAAGTTGCAGTGAGTTGCGGCAATCTTTTTTTTTACGAAACTATTAAACACCAAATATATTTGTATATCTACGAAAAGAACATTCACTTCTAAGTATGTCACTGTCGTTTTAAAAATGCGGCACGTTAATGAGAAACATTATTATCGGACCACTAAAAATGTTTAAAAGTGGGTTTTCCAGACTGCGGTATATGGGAAAATAACAACCGTATTCGAAAAACACAACTATAGAGACATGTGTTAGACTTTGACCTATGCTGCCCACAAATAAAATATTGTGGTCGCCGCTTAAAGTCCCATAGGATAAAGGATAATAGTAAAACACTGCTCGCCAGCTGAGTAGCTTGTGCGGAGAGGTGATAATGCATTACATGTCGGTTAGTGGCCACTTTACCGTCACACACCGTCACACACACAGACGCAGAGCCTATCTACTAGGGAGACCCCTTAAGGCCTCGCTCTTTAGTTTTGCAGTGGTTTCGGAAATAGTTTTTTAAACTAAATTAATACATACATCAGAAATTCATTCTTAACAGTTCTAACACTTATATATCATCGATTGTATTAGAATTATTGTTGCAATACAGCAGACGGATTTTTAGATTTTTGCCCCTGAAATATCACATATTTTGTTGTCAATATAAGCCAAAATGATCGAATATAATTTTTTTGCTAGCAAACTCTAGCGACCGCGGCCCCTCCAGGGATAGACGACTGTGTGTTAGGAGGAGGGGGGGTGTAAGGAAGACTAGGCCTGGAGCCAGCAGTTTTTATCTGGCAGACCCGCGAACCTTCCGGTGGACGTGCCTCCGCCCTGCGGCCACATACAGCCTCCCTCGTCGCACATGGCCGCAGCCAGGGCTTGAATTATTTATGGCGGTCCATTAGCGCAAGCGTCTGCCGGAACCATGGCGTGCATAATTATTATAAGCCAGTCTTGTGTCCTCCCTCGGCGCGCCATTGTTTGGTGGCTGGGCCTGCGTCGCGGGATACTAGGGCGGCCCGGGACAGCCTAGCTAACTAGCACTTGGTGTGGTGCTGACATGACAGAGATGTAAGGTCGACCTTGCCACTACGAGGCAAGAACTGAACTAGCGTGCGTGATTCCCGCCCAACCATTCTACCAGGTCACTTTTAAGAGCTTTCTCTTTACGTTTGAGGCACGGAAACTTGGAAGGCGATAAGTCGAACATTACACCTCCGTCAAACACCTCATCGCCTCTAGCGGCGAAGGACTAAACTAGCCTGCAGTGTTTTCTTACAAACATTTTTTTTTAATGGGACTCCAAGCGATGACCCTGTTGTTCTATTTTTGGAAAGTTTGTGGTAATGTCCAATGCAGGTTTCATGGCTTAGTTAGCTAATTATGTTAATTAAAGAAATCCTGGTTAATTAACTTTTTGTCGAAACCGTATAATTTCTTGCTTAGAAAACATTAAGTGGACCGTAGGTTTTTTTTTACGTTTGAGGCACGTAAACGGGGAAGGTGATAAGTCGAATATAACCAGTGCGTCAAACACCTCATCGCCTCTAAGCGCGAAGGACTAAACCAGCGTGCAGTGTTTACGTAGTAACTATTTTTCAACAGGACTTCAAGCGATGACCCTGTTATTTTATTTGTGGATAGTATGTGGTAAAGTCCACTGCAAGTTTCTATGATCTTGTTTTACGATTACAGTTGATATTTCCTCGGCTACAGCAACGTGAAAAAGTCATTTTTAGCACTTTTGAGGAGCTTGATAATCATGTTTTTAACTATCGGACTGCATTTTTAAAATCATAGGGACTTAATTTGAAGTGTGTTTTCTTTTCGTAGATAAGAGCATTAGAAACATTTGTAGTAACTATACATGAAAAAACTACTATACTTACCACGCTACAGCACGTCTCACACGCCAGGTCCACTAACTCTTAAGCGTTGACCATACAATTGTATTAATTTAATGTCGGTAGCACAATACAGTATGAGTCTCAATCTGAGTTTGCACATACAACCGGTTAGCACATTTTGAAGTACGGCAGTCTGAAAATGTAGTTTTTGGCTGTTTTGGAGAGCTTTAAAAAAGTGTTTTAATAAGCATGGCGTTTTAACACTGACCTTACTTACTTGTTCGAAGTGTGTTTTATTTTTGTACGTTGGCACAATGGGCACACGTGGAATATTTTCGTGAAAAAATAATTATGTTTACGAACGCGCTGAAACGCATTAGAAATGTGGGGTGGGCGGCGCCCTTAAGGGCTTTGGTGCATGGAAAACAGAAAATTGTTAAATTGCGCAGGTTGGGAGTCTGTGGTTACACTACGCAAAGTTACGTATCCTGACTATGAAATTGGTAATTGCTAGAGATGATGGTATTTCGCGAAAATGTTTTGTGCCTACATACCCTTGAAAACACTGTAGTTTCTTGTGACATGTATGATTGAGTGATATACTTCTGACACAACGTAGCTGTCTGCAAACCAAGAACAGTCATCAAATATTACAATAGTGAGATTCTTATTGGCACAGTCAAATATGGCAACAGCTCTACGTATAAGCGAAAGCCAGTAATCTTCTGGTAAGCTGAACGTGTGTTGAAACCCAGAAAAGAGTCAAGTTTTCCCGCTATATACCATCATTAGAGATGATGGTATATCACGAAAATTTTTTGCACCAACATAGCCTTGAAACCACTGACACACCGTAGCTGTCTGCAGACCAATAACAGGCATAAAATATTACAACAGCGGAATTCTTATTTGCTTAGTCAAATTGGGGCAACAGTTCCACGTACAAGCGAAAGCCACTTATCTTTTCATAAGCTGAGCGTATGTTGAAGTCTAGCAAATAGTCAAGTTTTCCCGCGATAAACCATCATCTCTAACCATCATCTCTAGTTATTGCAGCTGCAGTCATGTGGCGTTTTCGAGGCATTTAGAAATTTACGCACTTTTCCAGAACTAATATAACAGTGAAGAAGATAATGAAAATTTATCTTTACTTTATGACTTGAAGAACTTATATTTCTAATTCGAACCATCAATAATATTTACTAGAGTGAAACGATTATTGAATTGCACATATCGGTATAAAACGTCGTTGCCTTCGGGTAGTGTCGTATTGTGCATGAGAGAAGGCCGAGATGAAGGTTGGGCCGGCTGCTTGACTAGCGAAACATGCTTGTCGCCCTCTGGCCCGAAGAAATGATGGATGAGGAAAGGGTGAGATGAGTGTAGAGCGGAGACCGAATGATGGAGGCGGGGGAAACGGGAGTTCCTCTAGAAAACCTGCAGGCCAACGGCAAAGTCCGCCAAGCTTCCTACGTGCGAAAAATACGGGACCGAACCCGCCGGGGTTCGAATCCAGATCACCTAGGTAGTAGGCAGGATGTCTTACCACTCGACATCCGCGGACTCTACTTGCGTTTGGATTCTAGTTTGTTTAAAATTAAATTTGCGAATTTTTTTGGCTCTTACCCACTGACGACAACGAGTCGGTACCCCAAGTCATGCTGAATACATGCTCAGTTTGTATCTGAGGTTCTGTCGCTGTCCAAGTGTCTTTGTCGTAATCATGATGGTTCTGTTAGGTCATGGAAGTTTTGTTATGGAAATTACTAAGAATTTTTTCTTTCAGGCATATTTCGTACAGTAATTTGATATGGTTGGAGACAGGAAGTGTTAGCGAAAAAATTCTCGAACATTATATGTATGACAAGCGGTTACGTATAAATTTCCTTCGATGTTAGTTAACTGATAGCTGATACGCAGAATATTTAGGAATACAGAAGTAAAATAGCCTGTAGGATGGCAAAAATCGCACACACAACGCCAGCAAAATGGTTTATCTTGCCATCACCATGGCCTTACCACCAGTCAGCGTTAGGCGACTACCCTAGTAGCCGGCATTTAGGTAAATAGGAAACCTGACGTAACACGCAGGAGCCAAACAGACACGGGGCTGGTATCAACAACCTCAGGCAGCTAGTAACCCAGCAAACGGCTAAGTTCACCCGTATTAAATGAGCCGCCACATTTCACGTCTTTATTTCTATTTAGTCTGTGGCTGATATTTCCGTGTACACGATAAAGTGGAATCTAGCCTCCAGGTCGTAACAAATGAAATTTTCCAGTCTCTTGCTGTTCTAGTTTTAAGTGAAGGAAACACTTCGCAGTTTATTTTCGATGTTGTGTTCTGATCCTATTGCGAAGACTGATGTGTATCAAGTCATGAACAGCCTTATTACCTGTGAGGCACGTTTTCATAGTTCTGCTATTCGGCAAGGTCAAATAAGAGATAATTCATGTGGCGTAGTCCCATGATCAGAGCATCGTGAGAGGAATCAGGTTTTCGCTTTCATCTCCACACTGGCGGAAGTTCCTAGAGAAGTGGATCGAGATGAAAGAGTGAGCGGATGAGTTGCTCGGATAAGCACCAGCAGGAATGGACGGGAAAGGGAAGAACCGGAAGAAGTAACTTTGCTGGAGAAGTGGTGTTTTGGGTAGTAAACGGACAGAAAAAAAAGTTTTTCATTTTGAAAAGACGTCCGTGCAGAAGTTGTATCGGGAAACTATCTGCACTTCCTCCGTTAAGGAGTAATGACGAGGAAGAGGAAAGGCCCTATCCTGCGGTCGAAGGATAAGTTGAGGGACGGTCACGTGACTTTTTGTTTCCTGCAGATATTCCACGCGCCACTGATACCAACCCCCGTGCCCCATTAGCTTTGTGTGGTGATTGATCTCGACAAGTGGCTCACAAGAGAGGTCGCCGCGGCCCCATATGACTGATGGCGTGGGTTAACTTCGCGTCTGATCCTGTCGTAGTCCACCTCGCCGCCATATCCGCGACCCTCACGGCCGACAGTCCTTTGACGCGTCATAGCGCGGCTGCCTTCCATCCAGTTTGATCGCTTGGGATTCAACATACCGAATTCCCCTCCCTTCCTCCAGTATTGACGTTCGCCATGTCGTAGTCGACCATGTTGCGTGCTGAGTCCCTTGTGCCTGACAGTGAAAGGTTCAGGGTTAGTAAAAATATTCTCTGAGGTACGTTTCATGTCACAGTTAAACATTTCATGAGTTTACAGTAGTGACTTTATTGAGAGTGCTCACAGTCGTATCGTTAGTGATAAGATTCAGCACACTGAAAGAAAAGTTAATACAGGACAGAAATCGTATATAATATTGTAACAACTTTATTGTTCTGTGCGCAGCCTGTTTATTTTTTTTGTTTGGATGGAGAGCTTACATAAATGAATTAATTAAATGAAAGTTCGAAATTTCATTACAATCTCTATAAACACTCTACATTAAGTACACAACACTAGTGGATCGTCCTTTTAAATTAAACACTTTTAGATATGATATAAAAGTAATCTCCCTAAAAGACTAATTTACTAGTGTAGGTATAATCAATAATGTCTCTCTCAAATCAGACCTTCGGCCACATAAGTTTCTATCTAGAACTGTCTCACAATGCACAGCTACAGTTTAACCTGTTTGTCCACTCACACACTTACTCACACCACTCGAAGAGTGTCACCGTCGTTCACACCTCCGTAGCCTCTCCGCGATCTGCTGGTCCCGCCTCGTCCCTCGCTGCCAAGTTCGTCGCGTCCAGCTAATCTCCGCAATCACTCTATATATGCTCGCAGTGGTTCGGCATTTATAGTCCCCAGCAATAACGCTAAGAATATTCTGAGAGCTCGCCGACTATGCTGGTAGATGTAAGCTGAACATTCTAGGTATTGCGGTTACATTCAGTTACATCTGAGCTGAATGCTTGTCACGCATGACTGACAGGTGCCCGCCCATTTAGAAAACCAGTGACGTAAATCAGATCTGAGTGGCCCACGTCGTCACAGGGGCGGGAAGATGAGGGAGGAGGAAAGGCACAGTCCGCCGCCTCGTTGCCGGAACTGGTGATAGTGAACAGGGGAGGAGGAGGTGGCGTGGCTCGTAAGGTCACTCAGCCCAATGCCTTGGAGAGCGTTGACTCGTTACACTATGTTCTGTAAAAGAAAGGTGCTCTTTTGTCCTTCTACAGAACTAATTGTTGTAATAACAAGCCAGATAGTACGGACAACCAAACAGGACGTTTTCTTCAGTGTATTATTTTCAAATTTTAACAAATCTTGGGAAACCTTTGTATTGTACAAGGAGAATTGGACATTTGTGAAAGAAATTAAATTAGTATGTTTCGTTGTTAGCAATAACTGCGAAGATAGTGAAAATGAGTTTCTGGAACGCAGGAAGTTTATTTATTTACAATTGTTTTTTTTTAATTCAGTGTAGTCAGAGAATATATAATTATCCACGAGGACTTAGACACACAGAAAAGAAACATTCAGACAAGATAATAAAATATACAACTATACATAATATACGCACACAAAATACATGAAATTATCATGTAGCTCGTAATAAAATATATCCAGCAAGTATTTTTGTACTGCGCATGCGGTAACGGAATAAATGCACTATCATCTAAAAATAAACAATTGCTAGGGTCCTCAGATTTTCGCGAAAATATTTCTGCAGTAGTTTGTTTCAGTGCCTTACGTGCACCTCTGCAATTCTGCTTTGTTATTGGCAGCGTGTCTGTGTGGAAAGACGTTTCTCATTCGACTGTACCTATACCAGAGTAATGTTACTGCGATACCACATGTCTATTTGCAGCAAAACGTTAACAGTTAAAATAAGTCAAACCCTGACCAGAAAGCTGATCTACAGTTGTAAACACGCAGAAATATTTTCACCAAAAATATGAGTCGTTAACAATTGCTTTATGCAGATTTCCGTCTGTTCCGTACGCATTCACGTGACCTATGGCACTTCTGCATGTCGCGTATGTAATTCTACGGTGCAAGAAGGCGCAAATTGTTGCGCTGCGCCCATAAGTAAAAGCAGGAAAATTTCAGTGGAGTTATATTGCATGGCCCTAGACGTAAACGCCAATTAGTTCATTGACTACAGTGCCACTCATGAGTGCTGCTTTTCTTCACTTAGTTGGAAACTCAGTGCTTGGTTCTCCTGACGTTTTGTAACTGGTATATAGTATGCTGCAAATCTCGCCTTATTATCTGGCATATACAAGTTACTGTTTGCTCATCTGACATATGCTGTTATGTCGTGCCTTAAAGGATTTTTTCAATCAATGGCAATGATATAAGCAGTGGCGGCTCGTAGGTTGTTATCAGGCAGGGTACAAGTTGCACAGAACTGTACAGTGTTGTGTGCCCTAGTTGACGCTACAGCCACTGACACACTGGTATGTAGGTGCCGCTTATTACTGACTGGTCACAATACACGTAGCCAGTAGATATTTCATGGTCATTAGTATACGTTGGCACATTCACAGGGGTGTACAGTTCTCGGCAACTTGTGCCCTACCTGGCAACAACCCTAGAGCCGCCGCTGGATGTAAGGTAAACTTTAAAATGCTTACTATCCTTCAAAGCGGACACATAAAGTGACTAAAGCTCGGATGCAATGACGTAACGGAGTGTATTCGGGTGAGTATATGCCAGTTGTTATATCACCTAGCAGGCCGGACAACGATAGATGTTCAGGCTGCAACTAGGCCAGCGCTGGGAAACCAAGGAAGACAGCAACTCACTTCACTCCCCTCCATAGTACCGCAATAATGAGGACAAGCACGCCGATATAACCCCTTGTTACCCAGTAAACCAGGTCTGTCGCCCTCCAGCACTCATTCTGACAACAGCAGTCCAGCTCTCCTCCGGGGCTCGGGGGTCGAGTCCCGGTGGGGGCGTGCTCGTCAGTCGATGGCTGTCTATTTCATCAAGGTCATCAGATATAATTAGGGGGCATGAACCCTGTGATATTCCTCCACTTAGTTGAATATATTAATAATGTGACGCTCCACTCAATTATTATAAATAACTCATTGTAACTGTTTTATATTCCGTGTACCTGCCGTTCTAATAGAGTAAATACCCGTTTATCCATAACTGGCTTAGTCATACAATGCTTAACAATCCCCTTAATATAACCGTAATGTAACTGCCTCCCTTCCCTTAGGGTCCTTTTTAACGCAGATAATTTAAACTTGTCGCCAAATAACAACGCGAAATTTGCGCGTCCCAAATTATTGGTCCAAGTTCGTCCTCGTATGTGTGATATACTGTGAGACGATTGTACTATCATCTTACGCATGTGCATGATTGGAATCTGGTTTGACGTCATATGAATTCGCGACAATACCAGTGAGCGACTACACATAAGACGGCAATATTTAATAGGCCAATTAGATGGTCCGAGCAGGGACAATGATGCCTCACAGACGGGCAGTGTTCTAGATTGACGACAGTCACTGACACCACTTACCTACACAGTTTAAAAAATCTCTTTAGAAACTAGTTTCGAAAAAAAATTACTTTTGTAAGTTTACGAAAGTATAGTAAAATTTACAGAGAATGTTTGGAAATATTAAAACATTATTATTTGTTCGCATACATTTTTGAATAGCTACAAATAACTGTTGTATGTTTGCAAGTATATTGTTGTAAATTTTATGAGAATTGTTCGAATCGACACAATTTTTTTGGCAGTCAGTTTTCAATTTTTTTTGTAAAAGTAGAAAATGTTTTGTAAAATTGGGCAGTTCTTCCAGTGTTATTTTGTTTCACAGTGGTCAGTCTGCTCATGGATATGTATCCCTTTATAGTCCTCTCAGGTATTTGGAACATTTAACCACTAATTATCTGTGTCGTTCTTGTTGTAGTGCCTGGACTGACAAATGTTTCAACTGTACTTTACTAACTGTTTCTTGTAATAGTAGGCTACGAATTTTTGCTGTGTAACATGCCTGTAGCACAGACGTCACAGAACGTATGCGTGGTGTCAGAGGGCGTATCCTGACAGCCAGCTGCTGTCTGATAACAGCCCCGCCCACCAGACTGTTGCCTCAAGGTCCCACGTGGTCGCTGTTATAACGTATTGCAGAAACTATGATAACAAGAGGATTGTTACGTTATTACGTGTTACGGGCTGACATACCATCAAATACACGTTCATTGGTGATAAGAACTCACTGAGGTCACGAATTATATAACATAATACATAGAGACGGGAAAAATTCGCGAGTTCACATACCTGTAGGCTACCCTCCTAGAATATCTGTGTACTCGAGCAGACAACAGGTGTCTGTTGGCTGTTCTCTGACACAGTGAAATGGGCCCGCAATCAGTTTCATTGTTATAATTGGTTCATCGGCTTCAAGGTGGTATCAAATAAGTCAACGGCCAACTGTGAAAGTAGCACCAACTTGCCGTTGTTGGAATTCCAGCTTTTGCCCGAAAGAATACGCGAATATTTCAGGTGTCTAATTATGCAATACATTACAATTGCACTAATCACGTAGGGAGACAATATTATCAAGTTACATTATATTTATGTAACTCACTAGCCACTGAATAGTGAGGTCGACGATCCCACCTTAATCATGTTACTGAGGCTGATTCATGTCGTACTGGTAGGGAACTGCAACATTCACAGACTAGACTTATCAGTGCTATATATACACAATTACTAGGGCCATGAACTTCTCGCGAAATTAATTTTGCCCCACTATGTTTCAGTGCCTTCCGTGTACACCTGCACCTTTGCTTCATGGTTACTGGCAGCGCGGCTTTGAGAAGTGACGTCTCTTATTTGACTGTGCCAATCACAATAAGGTTACTGGAACGGCACATGTCTGCAATTTGCGGATATAACTTCAAAACACACGAGAGTCTAAACACCCAATAAGTAACTACGAAACAGAACTGCAGGTGTGCGCGCAAGGCACTGATACAGACTGAGGAAAAATTATTTTCGCGAAATGTCCATGGCCCTAACAATTACAGTATGAGATGACACTGGCCGCACCCTCTATGTGATGTCGACTACATGTATGACCGCTTTACAGCAGGTTGGTCACTCAAATACGCAACTGTTAATTATTGAGATTTTTAAATGTTTGTTGCAATGGGAGTTTACAATTGGAATTTATTGGTTTGTGTACATACGCCATTGATCATGTTTTGTTGACCAAACACGTATTGAAAAAC
>PNEQ01037167.1:59160-85866 GCA_003012365.1 Medauroidea extradentata
AAAAAAAAAAAAAAAAAAAAAAAAAAAAAAACACATATATAGTGGACAGTGTACAACAAATAAAAAACAAGAGCCAACACAAGTTAAAATCAACGAAAAAATGCAACGTTTCGGGTATTGAGATCCATCCCCGTCTTCAGGCTGAGACACAGCTGGTCGGAACACCAAGATGCGAAATTATTGGTCAGCTGCATTTTACCCGGCAGACCACGGCATTTTTGGCCTATGGGGGAAGTTGGACGATCACATAACCGTTTGTAGTCTAGTCTGGTGACAAGAAATAACACGAATTTCGCATGTCCCTACTAATTGCAGTTACGGCGATTGGAACATCGTCGGATCTGAACTGGTGCATGCTGGTAACAAAGTAACGAAGTGACCCGGGCGTTGATATGTTGCGGACAGACCCCGTCGGTAGCGTCACACGCCCTTATATTTCCCCGTATGTGGCAACTTGTATCCTCGTTTCTGGCTGTCGGAGAGGGGAATACTTCTGTCGCATAGTAACCTGCCTTTGGCCAGGCTGGCCTGGTTAGGATAGGGCAAGTATGATGTGACGTTGAGTGCCAAGGAAGTCTGCTTGCTAGGTCGTGGCTGTCTTGTATCTGTTTTCCTTTCATAAGTGGAATTTTAGGGATATTACTCTCAATGACAAAGTACTCTATTTTACGAGTATGTGCGTATTTATACGATTAGTTGTTACTGTCACTTGGATTTTAATAAATTACGATTGATTGTTATTATGTTACAGTTTATAGTATTTTAAGTTTTTCTTAACGGTTATGATTTAGCGTTCTATACAGAACGCGCGTAATGCTACACTGTATTTTTTACGAGGAAAATTCTTGGAAACCCAGTTTCCAAAGATATTTATTGTAAAAATACAAAGGTTATTACTATAAATAATAGAACGTAAATGTTCGTAAAATTACAAGGTACGTATGGCCTTGCGTTTATAACTTGTAATGAAGATAAAATTAAATTTTGAATGTTCATTTTACTTTAATAATAACACTAAATTTTCTAATGAAATTATTTTTAAATAATGGGATTTTACGTGTAATTATTTTAAAAACCTTCTTGGATGGACACGGATTAGAACCCGCATCTTCGCGGTGAGACGTTACGCATCTTACTCGTTAACCACCATAACTTACGCGTTGTGAGGTTGTTTTTATTGATATACATTCAGTGTACATACAGTTCAGTTATACAGCTCTTTTTTTATTTTGAAGCATGCAATTAATGTGAAAATTCACTTTGTTCTAGAAAAATGCCCTCCATAGGATGTAATATTTGTGTAACTGTGAAATATTTCGGCGAATCTATGATTTTGATAGACTACCTACAAATTTTTCCTACGTGTTTTACAAAGTAAATCCTTGTAACTTTACAAACAAATAATTTTACAAAGAAAGTTTTGTACATTTACACAAGTTTGTAAAACTACAAGCCTTGAAATTTTGAGGGGGCCATATACAAATATTTTACAGCGAAGAAACTTTGGTCCCTGTGCATAAGGAATTCCTTTGCAGTGTTGCAAACATTATCTTTGAAACTTAACGACGAATAATTGTACAAATAAAATGTTTGTAAATTTTACCAATTTTTTTTTAGGTTAATTAGTTAAGTCGCAGTTGTTATATTTTCAAATAAATGTTTCCAAAATCGTGCATGACGAAGCAGAGATGAAAAACTCAGCATGACGCTATATATTGAAACTGAAATATTAATAGAATGCCTGGAAGCGTGTACTAACGACACGGCCGAGAGAGACGAAGCAGGCTCGCTTTTGTGTTGGTTTTGTAGGATCTGGAAGCGACGGTAAGCCATGAGAACTCGTAAATCTACCCAGCGTGACAGGAATCACTTGTGACAATCAGGGGCTAAGGAAACAGTGGGGAAGTGACATCGGTGACAGAAGACCCCACACGACACCAAGCGGGCCTACACTTACACAGTCGTGGTACAGGCCGTAAAGAATCTCCAACATCATTTATCACCTATCCTTGCTTAGAAACGCGATCACTTATCCTGCGACGTTCTTTCACGCGCTGATGCCTGATAATTCACGAGTATTAAGGGGGAAGAACCGCTGACTGCTCAAATTTATTAATTCTTTGGTATATGATGTATTTTACTTTCATTTTTAAATTGGCTACATTAAAGCACAGAGTAAAACGCTATAGTTTATTTAAAGTTCGTATTTATAAAATGCCAGTATTAGTCCATACATTTGCTTGTGACGTAAGGATTCCTGTCAGTTAATATTGTTTACTCTAGCGAAGTTAAATCTTCACAAACGAAACTGGAACAAGAATAAAATTTGATGAAAAATAACAAATTCAAGATAGCCACACTACGTCTCCCTTAAAATATATGCACAACCACAGATTATCGTACCACGAGACTGAGCGTTTTCGTGTAAAAATGACAAGGTATTTCTTTTGTACATTAAAAAATCTTTTTAAACATACAAATTAAAAGAATGTTCAGTATGTAAGTCAAGGTGGTCTATGTGTGATCGCGAAGTACAAAGACGGAGGATGGAATCCTGGTGTGTTCTACAATATTTTAAAATTAAGTTCACTCTCTTGATCAGAAATTATATGAATTTTTAAACTAACATTTCCTTTTCATATTACAACACATAATTTACATTTTTTTCTAGGAAAACCTGTGTAGCTTTACAAGGAATATTTTTGGAAAACTGGATTTCTGAGGTTTTACCTTGTGAAACTACAAAAATGTTTATAGAGTGTACATTAAGTGTGACTGTGAATGTGCATTTACTTTGTTTCGCACTGACTTGGTTCTCGGCGAGTGTACACAGGTCGATAAGAAACCATTGTAATGCAGACAAGTCATTACTTTTCTGGACTAAACACGCAGTGATTTTGTTCCAGACTTTGAACGTATGTAAAACGAGTCACTCAGCTAAACATAACTATGTCAGGGTGACATATCTGCTTTAAAGACGAAGAACTGTTAGAGCGTTTAAGTTTTTCAAATAAATTTAATTAACAGACAACACTTATTTTATGTGTTTTCACAAGTGGCAGGATACTGGTAAAAGTAAACGATATTTTTGACGTAATTTTTGTCGCGGTAGTTGAAGTAACAACTTTTTCGTCTTCGAGTTCACGAGTCAGCATAAGCATAAGCATAGTATCCCACAGGCTCTTCATCTTACAGAGAGCGACTGATAATTTCAACCAATCTCAATTCAGTTCTGAGAAATATTTAAAACACTCTAACTGGACTTGTCTGAATTCTTGATCTGGAGCTGCAATATGTACTGCGTTTTTTAAAATATGAATATTATTGATTGGTCGTTTACGTCAGCTGATTTCACATCAACTGTGATGGAAGTCGTCACGAACTAATATTCAATATGTCTGCCACATCTGTCCTTCAGGTCCGAAGTTATTGCGTCCGTCTATTCCTCTGCGAAATCACGGAAATCTACAGCTATTTATTTACTGACGGAATTGGTATAAATTGCACGTATTACGGGTAGAGAACATGAAACGACATGATTAATATAAATACAATTTTCTTTGCGATTGTGTGGTTTGAAATTTTTGTGTGCAATATTATTTCACCTCAGATTTTCCTAAAATGTTAAATACAGTCTTGAAGAGGCCGACGGTATTTATTTAAAACACCGTAGAGAAAGTTGTTGTTGAAAATTCGATTCAGTAATGCAGAACTGTTGAAGTTATGGAATGGGTAAAATTCTAAACGATTGCTATGACATTCGTAATAATAACAAAACAAAAGCGTATTCAGAAATAGGCGCTACGGACCACGGGATTTCCTCACTGTTTGTTGCTGTTTGTTGGCAGCAATGACGAGCGAAAGAATTCTGACGACTGTTTGAATTATTGTTGTAAGTCGCTTGGACAGGTGATGGATGGACGTTAGTGATGTTTGACGGACGGTCGGTAGGAAGCGAGTATGACATGGATTATTTCAACACCAGCCTAGAGCTCGTGCCAGGATTAACACTAAAATCAGAATACCGAGAGATGGAGTTGGGTTTCCTTGTTTTTTAGTACCTTGTGTAACTAATAACAGATTTTTTTCCCAGACCACTTAAAGCTTAGGTAAGCAGAATTGATCTTGGTGCATTCTTTTTGTGCAGATCATGAGACAAGTGAATGATTCAAAACATCAATTTATAATATTTATTGGTTCATGTTATAGAATGTCCTTCCATACACAGTGAGAAACTATGCACGATGGAAGTGTTCAGTGCATAAAAATTGACAATGACATTTGCGTGGACAATTTTTAATACGAAATTAACAGTTGTATACCGTGTGGCAAAAGTCAGTTCAAAATTAAATATAAAATACTAAATTTTACTTTCACATTGTATTGATTTAAAACAAATGCTACATTAGACAATCTTTCGTGTAAGAACTACACTTTTTGGCAGTTGTGTTTATTAGTTTTTATAGTTATTTCCGTGAAAAAAGTAGACATTTCCTGTGCCACAGGTGATTCTTCACAAACACACTTAGTTCACTGCCAAAGGTGCATTATTTATAAGTCTGTCACAATATGCAGTGTATCACAACGAAAAATATTTTCCTGCAGAAATTTGTACTCATGTACAGTTGCCTTCAAAATTGCCAGCAAATTAAAATAGTGATTCAGGACGAAACTTTACCGAGGTAGGCGAATTCTCCAAGTTTATTTACTAGTTCGATATTTTTAAGAGTTGCTGTAGCAACAACGAAAGAAAATACCTTAATTATAATTTACTAGTAGTAATAGGGCACCGCAAATATTTGTATGTTGATTTACCTATAACAGAAGCGTAAGCCTATAGGCCTACTTTCAGCATAAATAGGGAATTATAACTATATTATTAACACTACAGTAAATTTAAATACCGTACAAATGAAGTGTCACTAGCTTTAGTTTTATTTATTTTGTGTGGAATAATTCATTCTACGGGACGTATGCTCAGACAAGCAGGTTTGCTGCTGTTCACATTTTTTCCGGATATACCGCTTCAAACATGCAAAAAATTTATATAGTTATCAATAGTTAAGTAAATTGTGTTACCTGTCTTATAAGTATTAGGTATAATAATAAATATTTTTCGGTACTGACATATTTTAGTCGATAACGATGCTATGACTTATTCTCACACCAAGTCATCATGTAGTTCAAGTAAAATTTTTTTGGTTGTGTGTGTTGAACATCAAACATGTTCATGTTTCTCTTACAAATATTTTTATTCACTATAAAGAAACTTATTCACATTATAATATAACTTTTCTTGTAGCAGCCCGCGTCGTAAGAACTCTCACAGAACTGTATGTAAAGTTGAGAGCATCATATTTGTTTAAAAATATCTATCGTATCAAATTAGTTCAGATCATTAAAATACTCATCTGTCATCTGTTTTAGAATAAGTAAAAATAAAAATTTGTGACTAACTGTATGTGACGTGTTGAAGGATTTATAAAAATTTACTCCTACTTTCTATGACTGTTATGAAAGCCTGAAGCCTATGTTACATATGGGCATCTCTTTCTTGTAAGTGAGCATCAAAGGTATAGAAAAAGTGAGCACCGGCTTAAGTTTTAACTTGAATCCTACCAAATAAATTGTTTCGTTTCCTGTCAATTTCCTTGTACAAGAATGTGTGTAACCTTTAAAACGCAGAAGATTTTAAGGCTGTATTTGTGGTAGTTGAGGTTGTTTTACAAGATTTATTGTGTCTGCACTAAAAATAAATATTTTTAAAAATATTAATATGGAAAAAATGGTCGGCAGTACTGGTAGATATTATTGTGGGTTAAGTTGCTTGTTTTGTCCAGTGGACGCTATTTAATTCAAAAGAGTTCCGTCTTTGTAAGCATAGTTCAATAACATAGTCGCGCGTGCGTAAAAATTGTTCCTGCACATTAAACTTGTACAGGAAGGATAACGAAGAATAATACCATCCTATCCCGCACTAGCTAGTATAGGCCTACAAGTCCTTGTATATGTCCTAGCCACTAGTATGACCGGTAGCTATTCACGTGACACAAGTAGTTTGCTACAAGTCGAGGTGACCAATGTGTCCATATTCTCATTCAAGAAAGAAGCTCGTGTATAGCAGACTTTAGTTTGCTCGTACTTTATATCGCATTTTTACTGGGGGTATTTTTTTTCGGATCTTCAAAATTTATACAAAATCCATATATTTTCCGGAGTAGGTTGCACAGTAAGTTCTGGGCGAGTAAGGGTTCCAGACGAACTGTTGAACACGAGTAATGTAACCGAAGAGCGACAGCTCGAGCCGTGGAGCGTGAATTTACGTGGCCGCCGGTAATTCGCAAGTAATATCGCACTGTCGAGTTGAATTACAGCTGGGGTGTAAATTAGCGGTGATAAGAGTCGTACATTACGATAGACAGGCGCGTTGTCACCTCTCCGTGCAACATGGGCACATGTCGCTTTTCATTGCGACTTTGTTATTAACCGTTGTTACCACGCTTTTGTTAACTCACCTTCTTGTCTGTTCCTTTTGTTTGTCTGTCATATACTGATGTTGTGATCGATTTTAAACGAACTTCCTGATGAGCTATAGACATTAAACTTCAAATATAGCTCAGAACTGGATGTCAATGCAATATTAACTATTGCTCTTGTCTGACTGTTTGGTACTAAATTTGCTTGTTTAAAACTAATTTCAAAATTTCACACACAAGACTAAAAAGCAAAAAATTAGTATTTGATTCAAATAAATTTTTGATATACCACGTTTTTTTGAACTGATCGTAAAAGTATTATTATAAATTACCCATTACAGATTCCTAACTCCATGCTAAGTGTCACGAAAATTTGTAATTGTGAAATTTTAGTAGCTGTAAAAATATTTGTGAGATTTAAAACGAAAAACGTGGGGAACATGCAATGTATAGTAGTAAGGATTGTAGAGCGTAGCTGTTGTTGAGAAAATTCACTCAACAGTTCATGTCATTTGCAGTGCAAAATAATAGACTTTCCAGTGGTTTAGGTGAACTATTCATGCATAAATTATTATCTACTGTATACTTCCCACATTTTCCGTTTTAAATATTGCAAGTATTTATAGGAAACATTATTTTACACGTTTTAGTCCGAAAACGGGTATATTAGCTTTTTTATTTAAATAATTATTAATTCATTTAATAGAGGTGAACTATCCAGGCGGGACTGGTGCGCTTGCCAAAAATTATGCCACTATGCAAAGAGCTGCGACGCTCTGTGACTTCGTTGTTGTCTCTTGCTAAGGGACAGACATCGGTGATCCTATAATTTTATACGCGATAAATAAGACGAAGGGTGATACTAATGCGTCTCTAGTCAAGTTCTTTTTTATTAATCAGGTTGGTATTTTTTCTCGATAGAGTAGCCTGAAAAAGCCATTTTTGGAGGCCCTACAATACGCTTCTAGTAGACAGGCTGTAGTAAAAAAAATCTTTATTGAAAAGAGAAGAATATTGATACAGGAATAAAAATGCATGAAGAAACTTACGAGATTGTATTTTTTAGTGTTTTTCCTTATGAAAATACTTATTTGTTCATAATTTCAAGGTATTTCAAAACGTCTTTAAAGATCCTGTAGCAATGTGGGTCTCATCGAGATAAACAAAAACGTTACCGGTGGCATACATGTACGTATGACATATACTGAGATACACGGAATGAAATTTAGCATGTTTTATCACTGATTTTACCACATGGCTCCGAGGTAGGCTGTGCCCTCGTTAAGGGCACTGCCTATTACGTGCAACAAATGCGTTATAATGTGCGGGAAGAAACTTTCTTTACAAAACTGTATCACATTTGCCCATTGCGCCGATGTACGTAAAGGAAATAAAATCGGACAAGTACTGAATGTCATCAAAAACGTTATTTCGAAGCCATCGAAGATAGCTAAAAAATACCTTTTTGGACTTCCATACTTCAAAATGTACTGAGCGTGAGGGAGTGAGATATTCTGGTCAGCGCTTAACCTCGAGGTCTTCAGCGTTGGTGAGGGATGACATGATGTATGGAGCAATGCCAGAATGATGGGGCGTGGGAAACTGGAGATCCCCGAGAAAACCCGCTGACCAACGGCATCGTCCAGCACGATTCCCACATGCGAAAATCCGGGGACCGACCCTGCCGGGAATCGAACCCGGATCTCGTTCGTGGGAGGCGAATGGTCTGACCATGCGGCCACCGCTGTCCCCTAAAATGTACTAAGCAGATGTATGTGAAACTAGGATATAATCATGCAGAGAATTCCGCTACATACATTCCACCAAATCCCGTAATAAAAGCTCCGTCTCTTCTGGAGGTTCTAGCGCGGAAGAAGGCGGCATCCTTAGGAGGGTAGTTCACGCCAAATTTTAATGATGTAATTTTTTTTTTAATTTTTACGAGTTACAGTTTGTTATGTAGACATACATTATTGTTATTTTTTAAAGTAACGAACGTTTGCTAGCTTTCACAGTGTTTTCTGTATAGTGGCATGCCAAAGTCCAGATTTGCATAAAAGTATTTTATACGAGAAACGAAATCCAACCAACTTACAGAAATGAAATAATTCACACTATATAACAGTGTCACTGGCTGCGTCAGAATTGAAATTGTTTGTGTTAAAAAAAAAATTACATTAACTTGGCAATTTTTTATTTCAAGTTACAGCAATTAAAAAAAAATACGAGATATATTCAGTGCTATTTTATACATCTCTTGACCTAGCCGTGACACTGTTCTTCAGTTTGAATTATTTCATTGGTGTAAGTCACATATTTTGTTTTATTTTCTTATTTGGTCTTTGACTTGCCGTTATACAAAAACTATGAAAGCTAGAAAATTTTCACTTCTGTAAAAATAGTCTCAACTACATCTACAAAACAAACTATACGTCGTGCAAATACGGAAATTATATAACAATTGATATTCTGTAGGAAACCGCCGCTCCTTAAAAGCGGTATAGCAGTGACGCGAGTAGTGTTGTGGTGTTGATAAAAGGTAGGGCGGGGGTCTGTACAGCCGGCGGAAGGGGGGAATATGGCAGGATCGGCCGCGGAGTGGTTTATGTAGCGGAATGCCTGGGTTGCTGTAAGTACAGTGCGCGGGCAGCAGCTGAAATACGACTCCCGCCGGAAGAGTAAAGAAAGCGTTCTGCCCTGCCGCGCCGCTGCTACATTTTATGCGCGCGACCATGGACCCTGATGGGTGAGGAGGAGGGGGCGCTGAAATACCGTCCCTCCCGGCCCAGTATCCCGGGGCAAAAAAAAAAAAAACACAAGCATCCCTCCTCCCATCAAGTGGTCACTCGAGGTGCGTCGACCACGGCCGTAGCTGCCGACCAACCACCTCGGATATAGCTGCGAGTACCATCCTCCCTGTCCACGAATATTCCAGTAAGTGGCCATCTGGGTGAACATGCTTGAGTGCGGAAGCGATAAGGACGAGGCAACACTCGCATTACGTATCTCCCTGGCCTCTATGCCCAAGTAACTGAACTGGCATGCAGTCTTCTCGCCGACGACGCACCTGTATGAGACGTTCAGTGGTGACCCTATCATCTTATGACGTATTATCAAAGATGAAAGAGAATTACGCTTATACCTTTTAAAATATTATGTGCCAAGATATACCTATCTAAAAAAACACTAGAAAATATGCATGAATGAGAAGAAGTTAACTGGCAATGTATATACACGCGTGTAAAGTTCTTTAAACGGTATTCCTAAGTAGATATCAGTCACGTGACGAGCGGATTTATAATAATATAGTAACGGTTGAAGCTCAGCACATCGTTCGGCGGCCTGGGTAGGCGACCCCCTTATGAGGGCGTGGTTCAGAATTCAACACTAAAAGCATTAATCTGTAAGTGTAGGTTTTAAAATGCCAATTTGCGAAAATTGAACAATAACAATCCTAAACAATAGTTTTAGCCAACGTTTTAAACAAAATAGTTTCCAGTGTTACGAACTTCTGCGGTACAATCTCTGACGCCGAAACCTCAAGCATTTATCTGCGGCACAAGAGATCACGCGTTACGAATGAGTAATTCTGGATAGATATTTACTCATAAAGTTGGCAAATACCATTATTTAGGATTGTCATTGAGTATTTTATCCATATTGACTTCGAAAAAAGCCTAGGAATCAATTGATGTTTTCAGCGTTTATTTATCTACTACGCATTCGTAAGGGCGCCGCCTACTCGAACGTGAGAGGCTCAAAAGCGACGGAGCAGTAAGGTCGACTTTGAAGCGCGCATCAAATGCCGCGTCGCCTCAACCAGCGGGCAAGCTTCCCGCCGAACGGTTTTTACTATGGGACACAAAGTGGTGACCATATAATTTTATTGGTGCAAGTTCAGTGCAGGTCGCAATCTGAGTTTCACATACATCCGGTTAGTAGATTTTGAAGTACGGAAGTCTGAAAAAGCCGTTTTTTGCCATGCTGGAAGGCTTAGAAACAATTTTTTATGAGTGTGGCATCTTAACAATGCGGTATCGACCATGTCCGAAGTTTGTTTTCTTTTCGTAAGTTGGCACAATGGACACACGTGGAATATTTTCGTAGGCAACCCCTGTTTACGAACACACTGCAACGTATTTTTACCACGTGGTAGGCTGCAATCTTAAATGTTGTCATTGTTCGGTGTGAAGCCTGCCTTGTACTATAAAGTAATAGCTGCAGTATTTGTTATAGCTAGCTAATGACGACTATAAGTGGTATGATTTCGTACTGTTCCTAGTGTTTACGCTGGGAGAATTTTTATATAACAGGACAAAATAACCGCGTATCTCACAACACAGCTAGAGCCTGAATAGTAGTCAATGCTATACACTGGACGGTTCGGCGCGTTGCCTATCTGTGGCACGGAAGGCGCAGGAGGCTCGTTGGTTTGTGACTACAGCTGCACCTGTCCATGTAAATGTAGTTCGGGATATAGTGAGCACAATTGAAAGCCTAGTTTATTTATTCAGTCAACATAATTTGTATTCTCCTGTTACTTTCAATATAAATACAGCACCATTAATATTCATCAAAGCGTATGGGTTGTACCATCCTCAAAAGTGAACATGTGAAGTCAAAATAAACAATATTTTTAAACGATTATTCTAGCCAAGGTGTTCTTTAAAAGTGTTCAGTTTATGGGAGCTTTCTACTGTAGTAGCAGTTCTCATACGCGTTCACATACCATTATTCAAGTCTATTTAGTTTCAAATTTTACCGTTGTTTTGTGTTGCATTCCATCGGCCTGTCAAATACCAATGTTGTTTTAACAGTGATTTTGACGTTGTAGGAAATGTGCTGACTACACGAGATAAATTGTCATATATGTGTTAGTTACGTTCGTACAAGTTACGGTGTTGATTCGGTAATCGCTCGAATATTAAGTCGATTTTCACAAGAAGCTTTTAAAATGTGCCACGCGTATTTGACCTGAAAACCCGGAGTTGGTAACTCAGTGAGTACTGTCAGTAATTGTGATTGAGTTGGCGCTTACAGATGACTAGAAACGGTTGAAAAGATAGTGAAACATATCTCGCCGGCATAATCAGGCATCACGAATTGCGTATTGCGAATATTTTATAAAACGCCACGTAGTTTAGTTTCCGGTGATTAGTGGACTACTGTTCACAGAGTCAACTGTATTACGAATGTTACGGGTAATGCCGTAGTTAAAAATGTGCTACCTTCATCCCGCTTCAATAGAGATGGCGAGGCGCTTATGAACAAACCACAGAAAAGTTTTTGCTGATAACATATTTCATCGGTTTAAAAATATCTTACACTAGGGACCGCGGTTAGCGCAGTGGCAGGCGCGGATCCAGGTGGGTGGGGGGAAGCAGGCCCTTCCTCCTTTTGACCTTTTTGTATAGTTTATCTGTAAAATGTTACAAACTTTTAAAGTGGCATATTCAAATTTTTAGTTTATGAAATGCCTTAAATAGAACAATTTTGCAACTTAGAAACAATTTTTTCCGGGGAGGCCCCTCCCACTTCTTTGACTCGGTTTTTTGGACATAGCTACTTTTTAGGAATTTCCCCCCCCCCCCAAATACATAAAGCTGGATCCGCCCCTGCGCAGTGGTCAGACCACTCGCCTCCCACCAAGGCTATCAAAGAGTTTAATTCCCGTTCCCAGGAATTTCGCATGTTGGAATCGTGTAGGTCGATGCCGCTTGTCTGCGGGTTTTCTCGGGGAGCTCTCGTTTCCCCCTTCCCGTCATTCCGGCGCCTCTATATTATGTGACCTCACTGCATGTCGTTTGTCGAAGCAAGTAGGTGCCCACGGGCGTATCCGGGGTGCGTCACCCTGGCCGTCTTGTACCCTACTCATACAATATTTGTGTTTATTCTGTACTAATTACAGGTGATTCGGGATAAAGTGAGCACTTTTGGTACCCTAGTTTTTTTCTTTTCAGATAATTCATAGCTTCTTCCTGTTTCTTTGTAATACAGGATGACTAAAAAATCCGATTCATAGTTAAGTAAATGTTTATTGCTGGGAGAACAACGCACATCAATAAAGCGGCTTCCTGGGATGTGAAATAGGTGAGTTATATCTCCGTTCTCTCGGCGTGGTTCACATGACCTGAATTTAAAAGCAGTAATGTGTGTTTACTTAGCCATGGATCGTGACTTTTGAATCAGCCTGTGTAAACAAAGCATCCTCTGTACCGTACGTACACATTAAATGCCTGATCTGGCAATGAACATACATTTGTGATTGTTATAAACAAGGTGGTCTACAGAAGTGCTCATTTAATCGCGTACCACATGTACTATAGTATTACCTTAAGCCGATCGATGGGAAGCGGTGGGTTGGCTGAAAGTAAAAAGTATAAGCCCTACAAACTATTTATGTAATACCACGATACTGACGTATCCTGTGGTTTAAAGTTTCCAGGATAAGACGTTATTCTATATTTAAGGAGCCGAAAATTTCGCTGGGTTCAGCGACCAGCCGACTGGACTGCACAGTTCTGTGTACACTCTGTCTTCAACTACAGTACTTGTAAATTGGCTGCTGCTCCAATGAGTGGACAGTTGTACGTGTGACAAAGTAGTGCGGCAGCACAGAATATTTAGGAATACAGAAGTGAAATAGCTGGTAGTTCGGCGAACTCAGTCACACACGCCAGCAAAATGTCGTTCCTGGCCAGCAACATGGCGGAAATACCTACCGCCAATGAGCGTAAGGCGGCTGCCCTGCTAGCCGGCAGTCAGGCCAATAGGAAACCTGCCGTAACATGCAGGAGCCAAACATACACGGGGCAGGTATCAACAGATTCGGGCAGCCAATAAGCGGCGGAGTTCGCAATTATCAAACGAGCCGCCACGTCATTTCACGTCTGTATTACTATTTAGTCTGTGGCGGCAATCAAGTGAGTGTTTTCATGCAGGTCTGCTACTGGTTCACAGTACTCAATGATGAGTTTCATTAACAGTGATCCAGTCGCGAAAGTATTAAACTAGTAATGTATTGTTGATTTAAAAAAAGTTGTTGAATAGCAGTTTACAATTATAATTTTTTGGACTGTGTACATATGCCATTGCTCATGTTTTGCTTATCAAAAATTACAAAACAAACAGAAAGAAGCAATCCAAGAGGAATTTTGTCTGTAGTAGTACAGTATTTCGCTTTCTAACGTATTTTCAAACAAATTTGCGAAATTGTGTCTCTGCCTTCATTATATGTCTCTTGCAGATCATTATTAGCAACAAATAGAGTGGAAAATGTTTACAGGTCATATTTAGATGCAAAATTATTGTTGCTGTTTATATCTATGACACAGTCGAAGCATTTCACGAATTGTCAAAATAAAACCGCATAATAATGGATTATGGTAAGCGCAGTATTTTGTACAAAGAATGTCAAATACAGAACACGTGGCAACATTTTAGTCAAGTGTGGTTAGGTAGTCATTTCTTACGCCATCATTGAAAACAGTGAAATTTTTATGATTAAGATTTGCATGTGGTATGGCGTTTCTTATATAAATTTTGGCTGACATTTTGTTTATTTTTCCATAAAGAAATAGTTTTGTTTATGTATTAATAAGGATGATCCTTATTTTTTGTGTACCAATGCGTTTTTATGGTAAAATATATGTAAAAAAAAGTTTCGTATGATCTTGCTTACTCAAGATTTAGACCCTGAGCATCTAACATTTTATTGGGTTCCTAACTACAAAGCCGCAGAACTTGGGTTGCGCAAATTAGTTCTTTTGTCGGTACCGCTGTGTGCAGAAAGAAGTCTTTGTAGGTTGTTATTTATGCATTTTTTTTTTTTGGACAGGCAAAGCCAGGTGGGAAGACTTTTTGTCCCATTTTTCAGGGATTTAGTTGAAAACAGTTTGCTTTGAAACTCGCTGTGCAGTTTTTAAAGAAGCACTTTACGCTGCCTTTGTAACGACAACCTGGTCGCTTTAATGATGCGGACGTTGTTAGAGCAATACAGTTTTCATTTTTTCTTGTCGTAGATTTTTTTTAAACATCTGCATCTGTGCGCCTTGTTACGTGCCGGTAAAGGACTTAAAACGCAGCACATAAAGGCTAACAGACTGATGTTATCTCGAGATGCCCGCGGCCAGCAAGCAGATAAAGACCAACAGCCAATGGGCGAGAAGAAAAAAAAGACGTAATGAATTTCCTCGCCTTTCCCATTTCCCGAAAACGAGCTTTTACCCTTTTTAAGCGCCGCGCTTTTCTGCAAGTTGATTTCGACGTTACGGCTACTGTTTTAAATACTGTTTCAGTGATTGGGTTGAGATCGATATCTTACCTTTAAGGCTATTCCTGATAGTTTTTCAATGATTTCAATAGTATGTTTAAAAAAACCTAACATAAATATCACAGAATCGCTGCACTTTTTTGATAGGCCTACTAAGTAATTATTTATGTCCAAATTTTTTGTTTAATAAACTTTACGTTTTTATTTTTATTTTCACCCAAAGTATCGCACATTTAGAGCCAAAACCTAGCAAAGCATTTTATGAGGCGAGCTGCACTTTTTTTTGCAAAAAGCATATATACAATTGTGCATCGTACGATTCCAGAAAGTCTTGAATTTATTCAAAGCGTCGTGCTAAGTACAATTTGCGTTCTTTACACCAATGTGAAAAATTGTATAATTCATAACGATATTAGCTTATATTTGGACTGTATTTTAAATTTTAGCTTATGTCTTCGGAACGCCTAGTAATGGCGAACTCTTCGACTCCCAACTATACTAAGTAACAACATGATTTTCTGTTCTAGATGAGGATAGGGGGCTTACTTCCCACTAAGGCGACCCGGGTTCGATTCCGGGCAAATTAGACCTGTATTTTCCCTCGCCCCTTGAGGTTGTTCAAGAGAGGAAATGTCATAATTTTATATTTTAATGAAACAGTGATAGCTTTGTAGTCATTACTTTGGAGTACATTTTCCTCTCAAAATTTTTAGCTCAGCCAGTTTTCCCATAATAGCATTTCAAAGACAAAATTTGCATGTTTTTAGTTCATGCACCCCCGAAAACTAATCAACATAATGAAACGAAAAATTTTACAGTGAAAGTACATGTCATGGGCTGGAGCTTTAAGTATATAAAAATCCGATACGAAATAATTTTGTATTAAAAAAATTTTCTAAAATTAGCATAAAAATTTTTTTAACTTCAGAAATTTTTAAAAAATTCTAAACATTGTTTTAATGGGTTTTTATATATTTAAAGCCGTGTACCTGGACATGTACTTTCACTGTGAGTTATTTCGTTTAATTATGGTAATTAGTTTCCTGGGGGTGTATGAACTAAAAACATGCAAATTTTGACTTTGAAATGCCGTTATAGGAAAACTGGCTGATTTAAACTTTTTTTTAAGAAGAAAATATACTCCCAAGTAATGTCTACAAAACTAAGACTCTTTATTAAAATATATAATTATGGTTTTTTTTTAACAACCTTCATGTCGGCGCTGCTCCATACTCGCCCTTATACCACACCTCCAGTGTTAGCTTGCCTATGATAAATATATTATGAGGAGGGTACCCAAGGCCAGAGTATCGTACACCGAATGTATAGTCTTACAACTGAGCATCTGCTTGCCCCTGAAGAATGACATCAAGAGCGCTGCTTACCCACGTGTTGTAGACTCTGTAAGGGCGAACATGTAGAAGCGCTGAACTAGCGTACAAGATTCCCGCCGATCCAATTTTACTGTGAGACTTTGAGCCGTGGCCGTATAGTTCTATTGGTGGAAAGTCTGTAGTGAAATTCAGAGCACGGCTATGAGTTACGCATACATCCGGTTAGTACATTTTAAAATACAGCATTCAGAAATTGTTTTTAGCTATGTTGGAGGGCTTAGTAACGGTGTTTTTAATGACCTTGGTGTTTTAACTATGACATTCAGAGCTTGGATGTTGTGTTTTTCCTACATTGGCACAACGGGCGTACGTGGAGTAGTTCCGTAAAAATAAACTTTTTTACGAACACACTAAGGAATTGTAAGTGCGTGGTAGGCAGTTGGCACCCTTAAAAGTGTCCCTACAAGGACAGGCACCAGAATGAGGAGGGGGAAACAGGAGATCCACGAGAAATCCCACGTAACAGCAGCATCGCCCAGCTACATGAAAACATCAGGGGACAGACCCCACCGGGACTCGTACTAGAATCGTCATGTCATGGTGGTAGGTGATTGCTCTAGCCACTGCAACAACCGAGCTTGCCTTTGAAAAGTACAGTCACACATGAAATATTTTCTACCATTCTTGTTTTGAAAGTTCGTGAATAAATATCCCTCGGGAATAAGAGAGCGGACCCACCGTTCCGGAAACAAAACGTAATTTCGCACTTGCGGAGTTCTCGGGAATATTTCCAAGGCAGTTTTTTTCCTTACGGGAAATCGGCTGGCGAGCATGGGCAGGGAGAAGTATCGCAGGAGAGGCCGGCGGCGCGCAGCTTCTTTACCAGGCAACTTGTAACCACGGTCAAACCCAATTTCCTCGCTCTTCCAGTCCGCCCCCGGGCCGCTCGTCCCGTCGCTGACCTGCCTCCGCCCATCGATCCCGCCCTTCCTTCGCACGCCCTCTCTTTCGTCTCTGCATTACAAGTGCGGCCGCAGAGATAAGGCAGGCTGCTCGCCCGGAGAAACTGTAGAGGCTTCCTCCCCTTGTCTTACTGTGGCTCCGAGTTTACGAACCAGGCCCGGGGATACAGAGCCTGACATACGTCCCGTGTCTCGCTCGGCCGTGGAGAACCTACATACATACTGAGCTTGGCTCTGGGAAACGTACGAAGATAACTTCTCTGAAATATCCTTGCATTGGCGTGCGCGACAGTTAATATTTGGATAGACAAGTATGCTTAATGGACGTTATACCGATCATTGCTATACGTTGGGTAGTTCCCTTGATACTCCACGAAGAAAATAATTTCGATTTCTAGGTTAGGAATCGGAACTATTTAAGCAGTTTTGAGAATATAAACTTTGAATATGCCTACGATAGGCGTAGATATTTTCTACTTCTCTTGGGGGCGGGGGGGGGGGTCATTAAATGCCCCCTAAAATTATTTTTAGTGGCGTGAACACTCTCCTCCCCACCCCAACGGCCGTGCACGGTCGTGAGTAGGGTTGGATGATCCAACGAAATATTTCTGACATACGCCACTGCAGCACCGTCACGTTGACTGAGCGAACCTTAACCTTACTCCAGTAGGTTACATTTCGTACACGCTTTCAATGTACTGTAAACCCGGATTCACATCCACACACGTTACGTACGTACGTAACGTTTTTGGGATTGGATTTAAAACTCCACACGTCGTTTTGAGAGATGTCTGCAATATATTACGGCACATTAATAAGTTTTGGAACGGAAAAAAAATTAGCTACGTAAAGCGAAAGTATTTAAAAACCTTATTTGTATTAAATTTAGTCCTATGTTTCTTACGGCTACTTTTCAGCTGGGTTCACAACCACCGCTTAGCGTACGTAAGTAAGAAGTAGAAAGCTGATCAACTAGTCACATATGTATGCATACTACGTAGTGATGGGAATGCTTGCGTTCACACTCTGTGTTCCTCCTGTTACACACACGTACGTACGCTAAGTGAAGGTTGTACTTCCAGCTTAGTAGTGGGGAGGGAGACATTGTTGTGATCGTTGGGGAGGGTGACATGATGTAAGTGTAGAGCCACGCCGGAATGAAGGGGCGGGTGAGACAGGAGATCCTCGAGAAAACCCGCCGACCAGCGGCATCGTCCGGTACGATTCCTACATGCGAAAATCCGGAGACTGACCCCGCCGGGAATACAACCCAGATCGCCATGGTGGGAGGCGAGTGCTCTAGCCACTGAGCCAACTGCGGCCCTAAGGAGGAAGGGAAAATAAACGTGGGGGAGGAGGAGGTGGTCTTCCAGCCGACAAAGCTCTCAGACAAACCTCGCACGCCGCTAGGATGGCTTCCACACCTGCTACTTATGTACCAATGTCTGGGGAGGAGAGGGCATGTTCGTTTCCCCTACTATCTTACCCCGTCTGCCATCCAACCTTCTCCAGCCGCACCTCCTGACTTGTCAATAGTCTATTCTATACTAGATACTGAACTTTTATGACTGTTTTGTAGCTGGCCAAGTTTTTTGCAGTCCGATGTTAGTTGCCATTTTGGATCTCAAGGTTTCCTACGCTGCCAACATCTTGCCACCTTTGTTCGCTCATACAGCATGTGCATACTCAGTTTCACGAAGATAAAGTACACAGTAAACTTAGTCCGTGAAATAACATTTTCCGTTTGTCAAACATTGTACTCGCTTGTGAAATAATCAGTTTCATTCATCGGCGATAAATATTTTCTGTAGTTTGACACGTTTATATTTTTGCCTATATTAGTCCGACTAAACTACATAATAAATTGTTTCATAGAAGAAATACTTCACGTGTGTTTTCACTTCATATGTTACAATCGATTTCGAAAGAAAATTTACATGATCAATGTTTGACGTCCACGTAATGATTACTTAAGAGCGTGGTCTACCGCAATTTCCATCATGTTTATATTTTTCATTTGTACCAGATATTTTTTTTTTCTTATTTTATACACAAAATGAGTGTAAATTTTGCTCTAATGAAATGTTTTATCTCTCACAGTTTTCACGTAATAGCTTGTTAAAGTCAAAATTTGCATGTTTCCGTTTTAAGGACTACACTAAAACCAACTGACATACCAAACTGAAAAAAATTCACTGTGGATAAAGATATCGCAGGCTACAATGTCACGTACATAAAACCAAAGAATGCAATTTTTTTGTATTACGCAAAACTATGTGAGATAAAAATTTTTACAAAAGTAATATTTGGTTACATTTTGTGTCTAAAACAAGAAAAAAATAACCAGGACAAATATAAAATAAAAACATGGCAATTAGAACTGCTGTAGACCGCGCCTTTAACATTTTTTGGATTACTTCTCGAGTGTAAATATTTCTGGATTACAGTGTTTTTCTGGTTTAGAAACGACGTATCCATTGACGTAATCGCTGGTTAGAGATAGTATGAGATCTTAAAATTAAGGTTAAGTAAATTAAGTTATGTAATTAAATTATGATTTAAAAAAGTTACTGAAGACTTTCCCACAGATTATATTAACAAACGCTTACAGTTTCGTGCCTAATTAATATTTTTAAAGTCATTGGTTTAAGATTTATTTCCTACTAAAGGATATGAGTGATGATTTGCCAAGTCGTACTGTTAAATAATTTACCTAAAACGCTATACATATTTTTCCCACCAATTTGTTCTATTTTCACTCAGAAAGTTGAATGTTTTTTGTAACAAAATGTTGCTGTAGTCAGCGATTCTTCACTTACGTTAGCGACGTTTGTAACGCGGGAATGATGAACACTTCCATGCAGTCTACGCACCAAGTTATGTTTTATTGCTTCTCTTCACTAAAGTAAAGAAAAGCCCTTCTGAAGATTCCTTTCTTTTATTTCAGCAGCATTGTTGGAACAAACTCCGAGGATAAATTTATGTTGTGCCACACATATTCTCCAAAGGAAACGTTTTTAATAATAAGGCCTTCCAATTTTTTTAAATTTCGGCAATCCTCTTTTTTATCAGAAAAGACAAGGCAATGTAAATAGATATTGATGTGAATGACTGTTTTGTATGAATGTCTTATCGTCAAATATAAATAAAAAAGCAAAACATCGATCAGTTAGAGTATTTCCAAGTTTTGGGAAGCAGCAACTTCACACCCTGGACTCTGTACACGAATTACAAACATAAGATTTCAAGTTGCACTAAGAAACTTGGACAAAAGTTTTTTTTTAACGAAAGGACCGGACTTTATGATATTAAGTGATAGTCAGAAGGTAATGTCGTTCGGCCTTTTGTTATGTTCAGTAGATTAGATTTGTTTTTAAAGTAATAAAACTAAATATTGAAGGTAAACCTTGATGTCATTTGCATTCCAAAGGCTTCAGAACCAGAATGTTTTCGTCTTCAACAATTCTTGATTGTACTCAGATACGGTAAAGTCTTTTGAATTTCCAAATTGTTATAGGTATTTTATTTTGTTTCCAAGATGACCTTGCATATGAATAACATTCAACGAAGTAATTATTAAAGTACCTACGGCAGTAAGTGGGAAATGTTTTTTTAGTGCTGTAAGGAAACCTAAAACCATAAATTTTTACTAAGCTACTAAAATATGTTTCTTGGAAAATCCGACGTTATACTAACTGCTAATGCCGAGCGCTATTTGACGTATTCATTTTCAATAATTGTATTATTGAGACTTCATATAGTTAAAAGAGAAATACAAATAGCTAGGAATACCGTACTAACTGATTTTAGACTACTAATATACCAGTTGCCCGTTGTTAAAAAGAATGGCTGTTTCCGATTGGTGACTGCATCAGAATATATTCGAAAGTCAAACTATTTGTAATTATTCCGGCGTTGTATATCCGTGAACAATGCTAGCGAATAGTTTTATTATTGTTACTCTGCCTCGAGTATAAGCCCTAATGTTCTGAAAGGACGGAATCCATTATAGCTGGCCAAACTATTTTAAAAAATAATGGCTAATGGCTTCTGGCTGCAGGCTATGTTTATTGTCATGGTAATGCGATACTCCACTCAGTGCTTTTAGTTGAAACAAATAAAATAACAGCATTTACTTCTCTGAAAGCATAAACTGTTTGAGCAACGTTCCGCTGAGAATACATTGTAAAAATTGTCTATATTGTCTGCACAGACCTAATGTGCAGTTAGCCTGAAACTACTTACCCGAGATTCGATCCCGAAGTCTTGCAGTATGCGAATATTACTCCTTGGTGACCAGGAACACACATATTTTTCAAACAATAATGAAATAAAGTTCTTTTTTCAGTACGAAATTAGTTACGAGCTAATTATTTGGACGTACAATATTGCAGCTCCTAGTTATAAACGTGTCTGAATGCAGGTTTTTTTTAACTCGCAAGCAGTACTGAGCCACTGTATGACGTATTCAGCTCTAGGGTAAATCAGCCGTACTTCGTGGTAGTAAGGCTTCAAACTTCAGTACCAGAAATATGTTAAACATTCCAATTGTGATCTTGTATTTGATATATTGGTCACTTATTGCTGAACCTACACATGCCTGCCAACTGTTGGTAACCTAGTGAAGGGTGTACAAAGCCTTCTCAGTTTTGTGAAGTCCGAAACGTAGTTTATCGAGACATTAAGGTATATGAGGATATATGGTGGGTTTACCCCCTCCCTCCTCTCTCTCTTTCTCTCAGTCTCTCTCTCTCTCTCTCTCTCTCTCTCTCTCTCTGTGTGTGTAGAGGTACGTATTTCGACTTGTAATTAATGATAGTTTGTAGAACTAATTTAAAGTGAGACACATAGCTGGAAATGTGTTTAATAACCATAGACATGGCGTGACTCAATTTTTTTTGTAACGGACACATTGCAAAAAATGCATATAAATTGCTTCGAAATGTATCCGTATTGATTTTGTACAAAACAAAGAGATCAGTTGTCTATTTTCTAAATCTAAGATATTTTTCGTTTTATAACCCCTTTCTCGAATCTCCCCTCTGTGTCAGAAGTACACGCATGCGTGTTTCTTTATTTCTTTAATTTTATTCTCTGGATGATTCCTAGATGGCATAAATGTGGTTTGCGGCAGTTGCTTCGCATCTTAAAAATGACGGCATGGAGAACCAGCATGCGGGAGTCAAGTACTGAGAAGAACCTTAGAGTGTCTCCATTGTTTCCAGCTTTCCCACGTAGTTTCAGAAGTAACATATTACATGTTCCCACCCCGGCGAGTTTGCTTCCCTGCAGCTTGTCCACATTGCTATAGCAAGCTGCTGATGTCACCTGTTCGATTCAACTTTTGAGGTAGTACATCTGCAGCACCGTGGCTGAATCAACCTTTGAGAAGCAACAAGACTATGATTCCTACACTATTGAGTCGAAAGTATAATGGCGACATTGAGAAAAAAAACTAAAATGGAAAACCGTACTCCGCGTTAGTATGTTCCAGCTAAATGTATCAGATCTGAATAAACCGGAGGTGCATTGTATTGGAGCGAACGGGAAGATTATTGAGTCAACTAGAGTGTGTTATTTTTTTATTGCTACAAGAACGATGTTAGCGCATTTTATAATTGTGTGTAGCAAAAAAAAAACTTTGTTAAATAATCATGTATGTGTATTTTTACATTTACAAGTTTATATACGTAGGTACCAAAGCATTTTTGTGCACGCCGATGCAGAATGTGAAAACCTTCCAACTGGTAACCAAAGCGATTTTTGTGCACGCCGATGCAGAATGTGAAAACCTTCCAACTGGTAACCAAAGCGATTTTTGTGCACGCCGATGCAGAATGTGAAAACCTTCCAACTGGTAACCAAAGCGATTTTTGTGCACGCCGATGCAGAATGTGAAAACCTTCCAACTGGTAACCAAAGCGATTGTTGTACACGCCGATGCAGAATGTGAAAACCTTCCAACTGGTAACCAAAGCGATTTTTGTACACGCCGATGCAGAATGTGAAAACCTTCCAACTGGTAACCAAAGCGATTGTTGTACACGCCGATGCAGAATGTGAAAACCTTCCAACTGGTAACCAAAGCGATTTTACAGTTTTTCTCAGCAGCAGAATATGGTTGGTGTAATGATGTTTTTGCGAAAGATATGTATAAATGGTTGTAAAGGGTGTATTGACTTCACCCTAGCTTAAGAGTTAGTGTTTTTTTAAGGCACGGAAACAAGGAAGGCGATAAGTTGAATATAACACGTCTGTCAATCACCTCATTGCTTCTAGGCACGAAGGACGAAACTAGCGTGTAGTGTTTCCGTAGAATGTGTTTTTTAATGGGACTTCAAGCGATGACCCTGTTATTTCATTTGTGAAATGTGTATGACAAAGTCTAATGCAAGTCTACGATTTTGTTTTACGATTACCGTTGATGTTTTCTCAGCTACAGTAACGTGAAAAAGTGCGTTTGAGGAGCTTGGTAAACATGTTCTTAATTAGAGGACAGCATTTTTGAAAACCTAAGGACACACTCTGAAGTGTGTCATATTTTTTTTATATGAAAGTTTTGAAAACATTTTTAATACTTGTAAAGGAAAATCTTTCCGTACCACGCTACAGTATGTCTCACGCGCCAGGACCACTAACTCGTAACATGGAGTCACGTGTCACAGAATATTTAGTAATACAGAAGTACAATAGCCGGCAGCAAGATGGCGGAAACGCCCACCGCCAATCAGAGTGAGGCGACTGCCCAGCTAGCCAGCAGGCAGGCCAATAGGGAACCTGACGTGACATGCAGGAGTCAAATAGACTTGGGGCTGGTATCAACAACCTCGGACATCCAATAAGCGGCGAAGTTCGCCCGCATCAAGTGGACCGCCACGTCATTTCAAGGTCTGTGTTACTATTCAGTGTGTATTTATGTCATGTTAATTGAAACGTTACGGTCAAATTTAAATAATTTGTTTTCTGAAGGTTGAAAATATTTATTTAAATTAACTTGTTTTTGGAGTGGATGGCCGCCAAATCCTGAACAATTCAAGATGTATTCATTTCGATGTGAAATATATTTTTGAACAGTAAATTATTCGGACTGCTGATATATTCAGATTTTTCTTAAGTGAAGTGCTCCAGCAGAAGGTTTTTATCCACTGGAGTGAATTATAAATATAAGCAATACGGGCGAGACTAGTAAGATCATCAAAAACAATAATAGCGTCTTTGTGCGTGAAGCACTTAATTCACAGTGTTTTCGTTCTTGTCTTTTTCCTGTGAAACTTTTAAGTACTGAACTTGTAATTTTATTGGTTGAGAGCATAGCGAAATTTCTACGGAAGGTTTTATTTTAATGCTTTGTGGATCGAGTTGGTATTTCTGTAGATACAGAAATTAGGAATAGCTGTAGCCATTTGAAGAGCTTCCGGAAAAAATATTTCCAGTTGGCGTGCTGTATAAAAAAACAGGTAAGTATAGTTTGAGTGTGTTTCATTTTAATATACTATAGATACTTTTACGTGTCCTCGAACAGCACAAGGCCTGTATTTAGAAACCATCACAGCATTTGCCTGGGAGTGATTTCGGAGAACCATGAAAAACCGAAATTCGGAAAGTCTGAGCCGGGATCGAACCCAGGTCCTTTGGTGGAATGTGATGCGTGTGTTTTACCACTGTTCCACTGTGGTCTGTAGATGTAGAAAGTATGTTAATATGTTCCGAGAGAAACATGAGATACGTGACATGTTACATCATCGTTAGAGCCAGTGATTTTTGGTGAAAAGAATTCTGCAACAATTTGCTTCAGTGCCTTATGTGAACACCTGTTTCTCTGCTTCATGGTCAGTGATTGTAAGTTTTCAACTTTCGACGTCTTGGCGTCTTACCCGCTAATCACGGACGTGTGGTGCGTTAACATTGTTCTGGTTGGTGCAGTCAAATGTGCCACGCCTCTGCCCTATTATATTCTGCCAATAACCACGGACCAGAGTTGCAGGTGTGCACGTAAGGCATTGAAACAAGTTGTTGCAGAATTCTTCTCACCAAAAATCGCTGGCTCTAATCATCATACATTCGCCAGGAGAGGGTTTCACTTTGTGTAAGGAGCGGTCTCATGCTGCAGGATGAACTACGCAAGGTGGTCGCAATGTTGTCGTGCACAACGCTGTATCAAAGACATTCTGCGGCTTGCACGCGACCTGCACCTCACAAAGGACCCTCTCCATAACGTCAACTTCTTCCCTCGTGGACCGGGACGAAAATACCACGGTGGAGGGCCGACCGCCTCCACTCCCGCCGAGCGAGGCTGGAGAAAAACCGGCGCATCTTCCCAACGACGGAACTTCGTTAAAGTCTTTGTATACAAAGAACTTCCGTTAAATATATTTCCAACTAAACATGTAAAGAAACTACTACTTTTGCTTGCAGGGTTGTGCCTCAGAACGTGGTTATATTAAGTAACCTGGTCGGGTTGGTTGGTTCATTCAGTCACATATTTTTTAAAGCTTGCAAGCAATACATACTCTCATGACTTCGCTTGTCAACTCTTCTAGGGTTACTATTTGAACACTTCAACCTGATACTTTGCGCTCTTACTAAATTCAATGCTTAATAGTGCGTGGTAGATAAATAAACGCTGAAAACATCAACTTATTTCTACGCTTTTTTCAAAGCCAATATGGATAAAACACTCTATGACAATCCTAGGTAATGGTATTTTCCAACTTTATGAGTAAATATTGATCCAGAATTACTATTTCGTTACGCGTGATCTCTTGCGCTGCAGTTAAATGCACAAGCGAATGCTATTAGTTATGTTTTTTTTGGGTAGATATTATTTATAAAACTATCGGTAGTATTGTAAGTTGTTAACGCCTACATAGTACAGGACCTTTAACCAAGGTCCTACTTGTAAATAAAACAAAAGTTGAGCATTGTTTCTATATAAGTAAGTATAGTAACACCAGTTTTAAGATACATATACAAAGGTGTCCTAAATTTACAAATATTTTTACAGAGTATATAATGGTAATGGGTAACTTGGTTTCTGTTTTTTGGCTACATCAATTATGCGAGTTGTCAAACATGCTGAGATACTGTCAATTTACTATTTAAATTTGCATATTACGTTAACGAAACTTTGGAAAACACGCATTCATGACTGGATCTTTTTTTAATGGCATGCGAAAATGTCTTAAGTCTGCATAAACTTTTTTGTTTTCAATTTGTCTTCGCATTGCCGTCTTAAAAAATCTCGAAATGATGCCCTTTATCGCCATCTACTAGAGGATAAAAACCGATAAAGCAATAAGGGCGACCTTGAAATGTGAATCAAATGTTGCATCACTATAATCCATTTTACTATGGGACACTATGCGGTGACCATATAATTTTATTAGTGGAACGTCTGTAGCAAAGTTTACTGCTTGTTTCTGAGTTTCACGTACATCCAGTTAGTACATTCTAAAGTACGACAGTCTGAAAAGGCAGTTTTTAGCAAAGTTGGAGGGTTTAGAAACAGTGTTTTATGAGCTTTGTGTCTTAACAATGACATTTCGACCTTGTTAGATAGTGTTTTTTACTATCGTACGTTGGCGCAAAAGGCACAATAGTTCTGTGAAAAAATCGTATTTACGAAAACGCTGCAACGCATTCGAAGCCCGTGGTAGGCGGCG
>PNEQ01037167.1:85966-100045 GCA_003012365.1 Medauroidea extradentata
CCCGGGCCTATCACTCCGCCGTGGACGAAACATTTTCCCATTGCAGTGCCGGTACCAAGCCCTGTGAGGGTCATTATTTACTTTGAAACATTGTGTCCCGTTTTGTGGCCCGCGACTTTCTCCCTCCCCCCTCCCCTTCTCGCAACGTGAAAAAAATTCTCTTTTCACATGACGTTGACCTCTTTCCGCGTGCATGCACGTCGGATGTGGTTAAATGAATACCAGCTATGTTTCGCACGATTTAGGGGCGCGTGCACATTACTGTAAATCGTACGTGCGACACGCCCGTGCATATAATTCCCCGTGGGCGAAGAAGTTGGGGGAAAATTACAAGTATCATAAATAAACCTGTGAACTATTCTTCTGGAAATACAGAGTGTCCAGAAACGGTCGTATTATAAGCACACTACGTGAGTCCAGGACTAAACAGGAGACGAAAAGGTTAGTGGTAAACAGTTGTAAGATGATATTTTACATTCACTGTGAGGCAACACAGCATGGAGTTAGTCCCCTCTTGCGCTCCGTACGTGTTTTGCCTATCTTACTGCGACTGATCTGACCACGGTCTTAGAAGTTTAGGTCTGGACACTGCTATAAAATATTCACCCACGTATGACTGATTTTAGTTCCTTTATCATCCGTAATTATAAGTGAAAACTGATAGTGCCGCTAGCACACTCCTGCTAGTAATTATTTTTCCAAGATTAAATGTATTATATTTTTAAGAACAAAAATTAGAAACTTACATAAGTTTAACAAGAATATTTTTCAAACACTTGAGTTTTGATTAAAATAACGAAGTTCTCTTTAGAGTAGCACTAGTACGATAGTGGCACCAGTAGTTTCGTTGAGTCATAAGGGGTCAAAGATGAAGCATTTAATAGTAAGTGAATGTCCAGACCTGTACTTCTAAGACCGTGGATCTGAGCAACGTATTCTGGTAGCAGGTTCAAATGCAGGGCAGTCCAAACACGATTCTATGCTTGCTCAACGTAACATACGTAAAATCATGGAGGTAGGAGTATACAGGAGATGGCATGTTGGGATTTCCTTGAAGCTGACGTACATATGCCAGTTTTGCGCGAACGATGCGTTATTGTTGACCAACATACAGCATCCAGTAGATCGAGTAAGGTTTCCGTAAGCGCCTCGTATTATTGATACCGTAGAATGAACAGGTTTGAATGAAAATGGTTACGTGCGTTGTATTCGGGTGTAAAGAAAGAACATGTACGTAAAATAAGCCTGCTACTGATACATTTCATGAGTAAAAAGGTCATGTTTCGTATTTGCATAGTATAAAATATGTGGTTAAACAATTATTTATGTTGATAAACGTAGCTAACTAACCTGAAAATACGGTCACATATATCGTTTATTTACGCATGTGTGTGTCACTGACAACAATGTCCAACTGCTTTCTAATAACAATGAAACGAACAGATTAGAACACAAAATATTAAATATCAGAAACTAGCAGAAAAGTACATAAGTAAGTTCGACAATGCACAAACAGTAGATGTCAGTACTCACAGAAATATGTTTCGAAACGCAGCCATGTTATTAAGATAATTTTATTTAAACATTTTTTTCTCCAAGCATCGTAGACTGAGATAAATACGGCACCTCTTCGAGTAAAATACATAGGCACTTATGGCGGAAACAATGTTATGGTCTAATGTGACTACGTGTATAAACGTTCAAGCAACAAGGCCGTTTCAGGATATACTGGTATATGCTATTCGCTTTCACTTCTCCTGGCTGAGATAAATCGGGAACTGTCCTAGCAGGTGTACCGTTTGGTTGGATGCTGAGTCGGTATCTCTGTAGCAATTATGGTTTGTGAGGGCCGCAACTGGCGCGGTTACTAGAGCGCTTATACACCACCAAGGCGATCCGGGTTCGATTCCCGGCGAAATTAACACGGATGTGAGAATCGTGTCGGACAACTCCGTCTTTCGGCCGTTTTCCTCGGAAATCTTCCACTTCCAATGGTCCTCACTTCCAGCACTGCTCCATACTCGCTACATCATCCTTCACCTGCGCTGAAAACTTCGCTGTTATGGCAAAAAAGTTCCCCTATTTCTACTGTTTTATTATAATTTTTTGAGCTTAAAAGAGAGTCGATATCAAAAATCGTTTGGAAGTTTAGTTTAAAATGGTTTTTGCAGTGTGATTGAATCAAGATAATAGTTTTACAGAATCTACCAATAAATCGAGATCGTTACGTAATTAGTTAAAACCATTGTATTTTTTGACTTGGAAAAATTAGTCTACATGGTGGAAACCAGTTTAAACAAAACTGCCAAAAATATTTTTGGTATCTGCTCTCGTTAAGGATTAAAAACTAATTATCGCGAATACAGAAAAAACGAGTGAGCAGTACTGATGAAAATCTCCTCACTTTACTAAGACCAGCGGCCGAAGAAATGTCAGTTCGACGGGGAAAAAAAGTCAGCTCATATTTCTTCCGTGTGTGTTGTGTTGAAGTCGCTAGCAGCGATTTTAAAATATTTCTGAGGCGAAGATCGTAACGTGCAGGACCTATGTTAGTTAGGGTTGTGATTTTGAATCCCGGAAAAGGCTTGCATATACGTAATGTTGCATGGTTGCATGGCAGTGTTAGTGTTATTCGGAAACTATCCTCACGATTAAAGGAACAAAAATAAAATTATTGTGTGTTTGTATGTCCAAAAACGCACCATTTCTGAACTACACATCGCATGACGTACAGCGCATAGCGCGCGAGTTGGATCATGTATCTGTGAAATATTACGTCACAGAAAGCGTACTGTCCACTTATGGTCATTATCCATCGTTTTTACTGCTTTTACAGTAATTATTTTTTCATTCCTAAACGAGAGAGGATATCGCAAAAACTGTTTGTTCAAAATTGTTTTAAGTATGTAGTCTAATTATTTCACGACCAAAAATTGTATAGATTTCGCTATTTAGTTCATTAATGAGAATTTTCTTACTTGCATAATTAGATGAAACCATTGTGCATTTTGTCTTGAAAAAAAAAATAGTTGACATGATATACACGGCTTTGAACAAAACTGTGCAACAGTTTTTTTTTATATTTGCTATTGTTTAACTTTTTAAAAATTACCATTAAAGGAGTGGAAATGATTGATCATGGCCTTAAGGATGTTTACGTGGAAAAAATTCATAATTTAATATTTGCTTGGCATAATGTTAGTTTTATAGACGTTACTTATGACTTAATTTTTCACTTGTAGAAAATTTTTAACTCTCATAGTTTTCCCATAGTGGCATGTCAAAGTCAGAATTTGCAAGTTACAGGAACCTAGTATAACAAAAACCAAGTGATTTGCTCGAATGAAATAATATACACTGAAATTAGATATAATGGGCACTATGCTAAAATATTTAAATACACACAACAAAGTCATTTTAATTTTTTAAAAATTTCTATAAATAAGGAACATTTTCGTCATTTTCGGATTTTTTTAAAATAGTACAAAGGAATTACATTCTGCTTTTTAAAATATTTTAGCATAGTGCCCATTATATATAATTTCAGTGTAAATTATTTCATTCAAGTAAGTCACATGGTCTTTGTTATACCTATGTTCCTGTAACTTACAAATTCTGACTTTGACGTGCCGCTATGAGAAAACTATGAGAGCTATAAAATGTCTACAAGTGAAAAATGAAGTCATAAGTAACGTGTATAAAACTAACATTATGTCAAGCAAATATTAAATTATGAACTTTTGAATTTTTGCCATGTGAACACCCTTAAAACACGACTCGCCTGTTATGTAGCTGCCAAAAATATATGCGATGGTGTTCCACAGTAGCATGATCCAGCGGGCGCGCTGTGCTATGTACGACACATGTATCGTAAATTGTAGAGCAGAAACAGCAAATTTTCGGACACATGTTTATGTAACATTATTTTTGTTACTGTTGGAGCGAGGATTGTCCCCAAAATATTGACATTCACTTTTTCAACGGACATCTGTATAAGTGTGTAAGCGTGCCTCATTTCGCTCATGCGCATCTCAGTTTCTGTTGTTTCGTAAGGCGTCTTTCTGGAAAGACACAAAGTTTTTGTATTTATATTTTCTGTCAATAAAAGCACCGGAAGCATGTAACAAGTGCCTAGGAGGTCTAACAATGTTCGAGGATATAGCAGAAAGTATTGTGTTTGAAAGTTATGGAATATTTTAGTAACGTCGTCTTACGAATTAAGTTTAGAAACTTTTCGCAGACAAGAAGGAAAGTTGACTGGTGAGTGAAGTGTTTTTGAATTTTGAATAAGAGACATTGCAAACTCTCGGCACGTACGGACTCTTCTATAAAGAAATTGAAGATGATAACTTTTTATTCTCATTTCCTCAATTGTATCTGACAGAATATACGAGAATAACCTCACTTCGAAGTTAGACGGTGCAGGAATTGTATTTTAGGTAATTGCGTGTTATAATTTAACATTTAACACGAGAAAACAAAAAAAAAATTTTTTTTAATTCCTTGAACACGTATACTAGTTAAAAAAAAAAACGTGGATTTATAACCGACAACAAAACAGTTAATCACTCATCCAGGTAGGGTATTTTAAGCTTGTCCCACACGATAACTAATTTCATAATGTTAAGTTTCTGTTAGATTTTCCTGCTTCAGTGTATGTCAGAATTCTGCACCCTCACGAAGTGATTGTCTCCGTGCACACCAGTTTTAATACTCATGGGCATGCCTAGTGTATACTAACGTCAAATACACTATATAGCCTGCCAATATCGGTCAGCTTGTGAAATTATACGAAAACACTGATTGCGTTTCCACATTCAGCCCGCTACATTTTATTTATAAAATATTACGCTTTTAACATAAGGTGCAGATAAAAATTCTTTTCTCAATGAAAAGCATTTTTGTTGCTACAGTCGAACATAAATGACTAAATAGAAACAGTAGTACAGAAAACACACAAAAAGAGAACAGCTGTGTTTAAAGAAAAGTAGTAACATTAATTTATTCAATAGCCACGTCTCACGCCACTAGGTTATTTTTCGCATATTTATTCTTGTTATTAGCGTAGAGTTGTCCGGTGTTAGTCTCTGTAGTATTTGCTAATGTGTTTCAACTTTTATCACGGCAGATTTCTGCTGCATTCTACAACTAAGATCATCAATCTAAAGCGAGTCTTAGGGCTCGGTTGGAGTCGCCTTAATGATGTTTTATAATTTTTCGGTTTTATTTAACTCTGAGAAGAAAAATATTAAATCGGCAGTATACATCAAATTCTATACCTTAAGCTACGGTACAAGCATTGCAATAGAGCTAGTAATATATAGTTAGGTCGCAATTTGTCGGGCAAATTATGAATATAAACAAATTGCCACACAGATTGCGGCGTAAATATAAGTTAATAGCTAAATCGCAAGGTCTGTACTGTAGCGAAATGTAAATAGAAATTGCGGTATAATCGCATATTTAACATTGTTTTAGTAGAATTTCAAAAAACGAAAAATAATAAAGTTCAATATGGCGACTGAAAGCGAGCCGTAAAACTGGGAAACATTCTCAAGCTTTATTATATATATATATATATATATATATATATATATATATATATATATATATATATATATATATATAAAGAGGTAATAACGTTCGCGAATTCAACGATTTGTGTGTTATAATTACGGATAGGAAAATTTCACGAATTTAACGACCAACATGTTACAATCAACTATCCTATGCATACTCAAGCCTCGGTTATTCGTTCATTGTCAGATGTTCCAGTAAGTAGCAGCTAGTGGACACATGGTCGGAGCTTCAGTGTGCGTAGGGCAGTGTATTCTAACATGCAGGTCACTGAATTCGCGTATTTAATTTTCCATAATGAAATTTTATATGAAAATACAAGTCTATGGTTGAACGTCTCTCTCTCTCTCTCTCTCTCTCTCTCTCTCTCACACACATACACTCTCTCTCTCTCTGTCTCTCGCTGTGTGAGTGAACTGGGAAACTAACAACTGATTTAGAAACACACACACATATATATATATATAATATGCAATCACATAATTTGATATTTGTAAGAGACAAACCCGTTATCATGGAAAACTACCTTACTCTGTGCCACAAATTTGAAGTTCTAGATTTTTTTCTTTTGATCTTACGAACCGATTAAACAATCTCTCACAAAATGTTATAATGGTAACGGGATTGCAGTCTCCAAAATTACTCTTAATTGAAAATTAGAAAGAAAGCAGAAGAGAACCTACTGAAGAATGCGTTATTCTCAGAGGGGTGAAACTTGGTCGTCATTTTACCATTTCAGATGTCGAAGAAGTTTTCAAAAGGTACCATTTTATTTTCATTGTATATTTTTAAAATGGAGTATACTGTACTTTTTGGAAGTTTAATTCTTTGGTACCACATTCCCAAAATCACCCAGTATCATTATAAAACAGGGGACTAAAAAGATAAACATAAAAGGGCCACCTTTAAATAAAATAATGTACTTAACTCCGGCGATAGCAAAGAAACCGCATGACATACACACAGGTTGATTTGCGGGATGAAAAGTTAAAAATACTAAAAGAATTGGATTTAGGGGGGGGGGCGGGGGAAGAGAGGCCGGATTGCCACTCCTCACCCAACATGTCGGCGAGAAGTGAACGCAAAGTACAGGACGCGCGCTCAGCCGTGTTTGTCCAGGGGCGCACGGTCGAGTCGTCGAGACAGTTGGGAGAGGCGCTAATTAAAACTTGACGTTTCCAGGACAGGCGAGTTAATTAGTTTGGGTTCGCACGGCGCCCGCCGATCGGCGCGCTAGGGTGCTCGTTAGCAGGACTTGTATGGAAGGAAGTGAGGGCGGAGGGGTGTGTGTAGGTGACCCAGGCCACATCGCGTATATCGACCCCTGTCTAGAGGCTGTGCGTGCCTTGTCTTCTTGCCTACCACACCTCTCCACTGTGATCCTGAAGACATCTTCGACAGCACATAACATCTAGGTGCTTAGCGCAGGTGAGGTGTGACGTGAATATGGAGCAGCGCCGGAATGAAAGGTCGAGGGAAATTGGAAAGTCCCCAGAAAACCCGCCGACCAGCGTTATTGTCCGGCACGAGTCTCACGTATGTAAACCCGGTGGCCTACCCCACCAAAAATTGAACCCGTATCACCTTGTGGGAGGCAAGTGCTCTAACCACTGAACGTATTTTTCTTAACGAATATCGTGCGTGGGCGTGTTTTGATCATTCAAGGCCCGGAAGTATGGAGAGCTAAGGGCGACAATTCGCACGCAACACGCCTCATCCTAGCCTTAAGAGTGTGTGGTAGATAAACAAACGCTGAAAACATCAACTTATTTCTACGCTTTTTTCGAAACCAATATGGATGAAATATTCAATGACAATCCTAGATAATGGTATTTGCCAACTTCATGAGTAAATATTTATCCAGAATTACTAACTCGTTACGCGTGATCTCTTGCGCCGCAGTTAAATGCACGAGGTTACAGCGTCAGAGATTGTGCCTCAGAAGTTCGTAACACTGGAAACTATTTTGTTTAAAACGTTGGTTAAAACGAATGTCTAGGATTGCTGTTGTTTACTTTTCGCAAATTGGCTGCAAGAAACCTAATATATTAATGCCCTCTTGAGGAGCAGGTTACTGAACTAAGACGCAGTCTTCTCGCCGATAGATCGCTTTAAAGAAACATTCAGTGTAGAGGCGGGACAGTAAAAGTAAAGGGTGTACTGAAATTGAAACAAATAATAATTTGGCAAATTTCTGAAATTTTTAAAAACTATAAAAAAATCAATTCGTTTTTTATACATATCGTGACGTAGCTTGTGATGTAGCTTTGGTTTCAATTAACGTATTTCATTTTTGTAAGTCAGTTGGTTTATTATCTTGTATAGTGTAAAAATCGTCACAACGTAGGTCTACAGAACAAACAATGTACAAATGTAACAATTATTAACACTATTGAAATGTTTGATAAAACTTCGTTATGATTCGACACCAAGATTGTCATACCTATAAAGGACCACAAAAGCGCCTAATTTTAGCCGCGATAAAAGATTCAGAGAGTAAAGGAGGGCCTGAAAAGGGAATACACACTTGTAACTAAAAACATGCTGTACTGTTTTGTACAAGTTAAAAAATAACGACCTGTCATGCGGCGCTTGCCTTTAAATAAACGCGTCTTTGATGTCTAAGGAACAAGACGAGCGCAATTTTTCCTTCTTCCTTTCCCAAGGATTTACCCCCTAGCAACATGGCGGCGCGCGGGCCGAGTGAGTACCCAAGTTAACAGCGACTTTAATCAACGTCATGTTCCAAGTACCCGGTTTTAAACATGGTTAGTGAGAAGCTCGGATACTTCACAGCTATAACACCAAGCCTGGTCTGTAGGCTAAACTCGGCTACCGTGCACATTAACCTTTATTTATCTTTGTTAAAAATCAGTCTTAGTGCTCGCTACAATATCACAAGATTTTTTTAAACTATTTGTAGATAGGGACAGGAAATTTCGTGAAAAGATATTTGCATCACTTTGTTTCAGTGCCTTACTTGCTCACCTGCATCTCTGCTTTGTAGTCAGTGAATGAATGCCGTAACACTCAGCGTGTGGACGTGACGTGTGGCAGTTATCCGTGTAGTGACGGCACAGTCAAATGAATAGCGACTCTGCACAAAAACACTCTGCCAATAGCCATGAAGTTGAGCTGCAGGTGTGCACGTAAGGCACTGAAACAAAGTGGGGCAAAAATCTTTTCACCAAAAATTACTGTCCCTATTTATAGAGGTACGTTAGTGTCGCGCATGTATTATAGGCAGAGGCACGAGTATTTTGCGTATTAATCTGGCAACAGCCTAGACTTCTAGACCTATACACACACTGGCCAAAGTCAAATATACATTGTCTTCTAACCGTGACACATGTTACACCATTTATCCCTGGCCTGCAGTCGTCAAAGATGTGTTAAAACAGGTGTCGTCTAATGGGCGACTTGAAGTACACGCCCCCTGACGTCACCACAGGGGTAAAGTACTGTGGGAAGCAAAGCTTGTTTACAAACATGCTGATTTGTTCGTTGGTAATTGCAGAAAGCAAAAATGTTGCGCATTCATGCATAGAGTTGCACGCAAGGGTAAAAAAATATTAGTTTCAATTTCATGGTTAAGATACGCAAATACATAAGATTAATGTTTACCTGAAAAAACGGCAAATTCCAAACAAATTATCAATTTTCGTGACGTACATATCATCCGGGACATGTGAAGCCAAACAGCTAAATGAAGGTTACGTTCGGCTGCGGTATCCATGGAGATATGAATTTTATCACACACCTGACTGAAGCTCCGCCTCTTTTCAAGTCGGCTATTAAAGAAGGCGTAGTAAAATATACATTATTGGCATTCAACCTGTCATAGAATCAGTACGCGAAATAATCGTGCCTCTAATTACAGGTCAGAGCTTACACCTAAAACCTATCTTCATTGTCCCTTGTGCGTGTATAGGACTGAGAAGTCTAAGCTGATGAATAAATCCGCGAAACTCTCGCCCCTCTACCTACTTACAAGAATAAGTCTTTGAAAATTGAATCACAAAAATTTGTTGTTCAACTAGGCCTAAGCAGTGAAGAATATTTACTTCACCATAACGTACGTATTTCTGATTGGGTCAGACAAGTAGGAAAAGTCTTCGTCAAAAATATACGTAACGAGTCGATAAACCGAAGCTGCCTACATTATGAAGAAACCTATCAAGCCGTCAAATATTTTTGCGTAAAACGAATACCCATCTTCGATGTTTTCGAAGTGTTGTTCCGACGGTTATGAACATGCGTTTACAAACAAATTTCTTTGCTGAAGAGCCAAATTATTTTTATACCCACTGCTAATGTATATTACGAGTTATCGTTTCTCTTTAGTGAGATGGGATGCTGAGAATCGTAGTAGCTTAATAAGTTAGGTGCATTAATTTTGTCATAAAATTGTTTGTAGTGACAGACAAAATGTAGTGCCTCAAATATGCTAATTAAATCTACTTGAGAGTCAAATATTTTAATGAAACACACTTGTGAAAAATACGTATTACGTTTATACCAACCAGTATAGTGATTCTCTGCACCTCAATTAATTTTCTTGATATTTGGAAATATGTTATCCTATTGGCAACTATACTGAAAATAAACGTAACATCATAATGCAAAAATACGACAAAGTTTTCCCGTAGCGAAGTAACGTCCCGCGAGCTACGCACAGCACTATCCCGTCCTCATTTTTTAAACTTCCCCTGCCAGCCCATTCTTACTACGTCGAAACCGTTCATCGAGGAAGGGGGGGGGTGCAGTAACGAACCAGCCCGCGTGCGGTATTTAATTTCCGATCCGCGTGGAAAATACAGGCACATTTCCATTTTTCCCCCGTTGCTCCTTTTCCTGTAAATACAATTGTCCGCGCAGGGACTATAGGTCCTCGTGTCCCCGCGGGAGGATGCGTATTGTAGCGCGGGGAAAAAACTGGTTTGTTTGCGATGGCGGCGGCCATATTGCCGGGGTATTTTTGTCTCATTATTGAGCTGCGCGTGGTACGACGACCTCCCTTGGCACGCGTGTCGCACGACCCCGCGCGTTGTAAATCAGGGCGACACCATCGTGGTCGTGTGTGAGGGTAGGGGGTATAGGGGAAACATTTCATCATCGGAAGCCGTAGCGGGTCAGTCAGGGGTCGGGGGTGAAGGTTTGCTGTTCAGCGTCACGCCCCCTCGCGACGTGTCGAACACATGCCGACAACGGAAAAAACCGCGCGCGTCCGTGCACATAACTTCGGCACGAGCTTTGTTAGTAGACTGGAAAAAAAAGGAGGGGGGGCATTTGCAAGTCACGTGACTCGCTCTAACCTGTTCTCCTGTCTTGTGGAATCTGGCATCCGTCTTGAGTTTTTGCATGTGCTGTCTAAACTGTGTTGCCCCGTGTCATGGATGTTAATATATTTTTTTTTTGCTATTTTATTGATTTGTGTTTCTTTGTGTTGTGTCTTACAGAATTCCTTGCGGTATTAATTATGTATGTGTTTCGAAACATATAGCTTCCTGGGAAGGCATAGTGCAGTAATAATGTGTGCTAACGAGTTTGCTCGAAATTATTCATTCCTATGAGAAAAGAATTTCAAGCTATTATAATAGTCTAACTGGCATACGTTTTTTTTTTTAATATACAAAATTCGCTGTTGATCACAATCTTAACGTATTTTTATGAAGCACAGAAGGAATCATTCAGAATTTTTTCAATCATAACTGAAGTATGTATGTAAATTCGTATAAAGTAGAGTGCATTTTATCTACGTAAACTTACTTAAAATTTCTGTATTATATTATTAAGTTGTGTCCTTTAATATTAGGTGCTCCACGCATAAAGGCCGCATCATTCTTGATCCGTGCACAAGGCCTCGTCTGTATATGGTTTAACTTTTATGTTGCCTCCAGAACAAAAAAAAAGCGAACCTCGAGGACTTGTTCTTTTGTACGCTGCAGAGGAAACATGTGCAGATATGGAAACCAGAACATCGTAGCCAGTTATATTAAGTAACCTGACGTGGGTTAAATTGATTGGTTCAGTCCCGTGGTGAGGTTTGTTCGATCACCAAGTTATTTAGATCTGAAAGTATTTAAAACAATCCATAATCTCGTGACTTATTGGACTCTTAGAAGCTCTGTAGTCAATTTGCGTTGAAGTGAGATCGCGCGATGCTATTGCATGTGATCCAAGGGGAGATCTGTCAATGTAAACATGCAGTGTTCACGTAATTCCAGCTTGTTATCAGGGGTGTCCGGAATGCTCGCCACGTGCAGTAGTGGACAGGTACTTGAACGTAGAAACGCGCATGGAATGGCGGCATTTGGGCGAATATTTACACACAAAGTCTTGTGAACCTATGAGTATTAATGAGATAAGCATGCAGATCCAGTTACCCTCATATATCCACACGTAAGTCAATCTGATGAAACTCTCAGATAATAATATTCTCGTTGACTGCTACGGGACAGAATAAGGAACTACAAATCGTTGACAGTAGGGTTGTTACATATTTCGATATATTGATAATTATGGACATTTAAAAGAGTAGGGTCAGCAATTCATATCAGTTAAAAAATATTAGATTCTTCAAGTTTCGTGATATCTACAATATTGGTGGTTTAATTAAGTAATAGTTAATTTATATTATGAAAACCTTCGTTGTTAACAACGCCATGGGTAACATAAAACTTATGAAGTTATGGAACTCGTAATTACGTTTTGAATTGCATCCATTCCACACTTACGATATTCATATTCAAATTTTAACAAAATCGTAATACTATGTGTGTGTGTATATATATTTATGTATAGACACACACACACACCAACACACACGGTGTTATTGAACAACATCGACAAACTCCGGCAGGTGATTACTTATGAAAAAAAAAAAAAAAAAAAACAAGCAGAAATTATATTTTGAATTTTTCACCTAAAGTTAATATTAAGAGAGTACCGAGTATCTGAATATCAAAATTTATAATCGTATTTCCCCAAAATATCGGAAACTAAATTACATCAAGAAATTTTTTTCAGCATTTCTTAATGCTGTTGGGACATTCAAATCATCAGCAAATACAACTTGGTACCTTCTACCCTTATGAAAATAATATGGGTGGCTACCTTCTAATTACATACAACTTTTTTACCGCCAGGATTTACGAACGTTTGAAGGTGGTTTATTGAGAAATGAGACCTGTGTAACGAGAAAGGTCCACTAGTTGCAACTGTCTAGGACATACCGTTTATGCTCAAAATACTTGAATATTCGCGCAGACATACAAAGCATAGAGCAGAGGCAATCCTGCGAACATCCATGTAATGTGTGCAGCGTATAGACGACAGTGAACATTCACAGTAAACAAGTACAATAATGTTAAAGTCGCAGATCAGTTTGTTTCTAGCATTCTGCGTACATATCGTAGCAGTTGTGAACGAAAATGGTAGTCCCAGGCAGCTGAAACACGTGTAAATATATTGTGATCGTCATGCAGATAGTAAACCAAATACGAATAACGTCGTGAGGTAACACTTGAAAAAGAAAAATAATAGTACAGTGTCGGTTCAATGTTGTTTCTCCAAAGTATAATAGCACAACCGCCACAGTGGTCTAATGGTCACGATACTTGTCTCACTACAAGGCGATACGGTTTTCATTTCCGCCGGGGATCACACCAATTCTCACATGTGGGAATCGTGCCTTTACAATGACGTTGACCGGTGGCTTTTATCGTGGATCTCCTATTTTCCTTATCCTCCATTCCCAGTGAAACTCCATGTTCACACCATGTAACCCCTCTTTGGCTCTCATAATCTTAAATTTTACGATCCGTCAGAATATCTTCATTCATTCTATCAGTATTCCTACAAGAAATCCTATATGCTTGTTGCTGATTCTAAAGTCATAAAAACGCTTTTAGGTTTTTTTACTGTTAATGACTTTATTTGTTAAATTTCATTATTTGTGAACAGTACAGTGGTATGCATTTACGTCTCACCCACGATCCTGAGGGGCCCATTTCACCACTTGTACTGTAAAGATAGTTTTGTGCATTGTGCCACAAATCACAAAGTATTAAAAATTATTGCCCATTTGTAGCTGTCAAGTTTTACCAAAGTTATAAGAACCTGAATATAACCATGGTTAAGAGAAAGCAGATTGACGCACCGTCACCCGGTGCTGCAGAGCGTTCCTTTGCGTCGTCGGCGGGCGAAGCGAAGCGCGTCATTTGCCCTAAAAACCATTTGCCCTAAAGTCATTTGCCCTAAAATTTCAATACAGTCCTACAGTCACTTGCCCTAAGCATCATATGGCCTAAACGTCACTTGCCCTAAAAGTCATTTACCCTAAAAGTCACTTGGCCTAAACGTCACTTCACCTAAACGCCACTTGCCCTAAAAGTCATTTGGCCTAAACGTCACTTGACCTAAACGTCACTTGACCTAAACATCACTTGACCTAAACGTCACTTGACCTAAAAGTCACTTGCCCTAACAGTCACTTGGCCT